>VSDK01024033.1:66161-75869 GCA_009767595.1 Symbiodinium kawagutii
CCACACAGCGGGAATGCGAGATCAGGCTCTGCTTCCTCCAACATCTGAATCACAGACCTCAGGCCAGCTACAGTCTCACCAGACAACTCCTTCCTAGTCTTGGCAAACCAAACAACCCTCCACCAGACCGCCCCAATGTCACAAAACCCCGACCGCACCAATAACAACTTCGTACCTACACTCCTGTCCCAGTCGCTCGATCTGATACTTCCGTTTCGATCCAACAACCGGCAAGTTGATCTTGAACACCACAGGCGCCACAGAGAACAGATCATCTAATGGCTGGCTGCCATCAGGACGAGTCCAAGCCGCTGTCACCTGGATGTTCTTCAGAAGAACCATTCCATCCAACGGAATTGACGTTGCCGGTACACAATTGCATTTGCACACCACCCGAAGAGGCTCCGGGTTTTCTTCTGTCACAGAGCTTGCCACTATAAACCTCAGACACCCCCCAACAAAGAGTTCCGAAGACCGCTCACGCGTGAGACTTTGCAACACATTAGCAAACACGCCTCGTCAACCCTCACCATCCCAATTCAAAACCCCTAGCCCTACCCTATACCTCTACTTGCATGCAAGTTTCTTCATGTTGGGGTACTGGTCACGTTGAGCACCGCATACAAAGTGGACCCGTCCGCGCACGGTCACTGGACGAATAGGCAAGGGTGACTGGCATACTTCGGCCATTGTCTGCTCCACAGAGACGTCATCGGAAGCAGCTGCTTTCGGAGCAGGTGCTCGCGCACCAGACACCCGAAAACGCGGAGGCATGCTGGACGACGGATCCCAAGCTGACACAGTCGAATCCTCGGGCCAAAATACTAGTAACACCCCCACACCTCCAAGCCTGACCTCCTTGAGATCTGCTCGCCCTACAACTGCCAAGCCCTAACTTCTAACATTGCAAACTCAGCTGCTGTCACATTCCACAGAATGCACAGCTTCGCAGCCACATGCTGCCAGGTTTAAACGATTGTTTTCTTCAATGAGGGGACAAAGTTGCTCACACATCCCGCACGGCAACATTCTGTGGCCAGCTCGGGAATCATCATTGCATTTGAAAGCCCTTGCCTCCAGACACACAGACAATGTACAAGCCGTTCTTTGCTCTGCTGGCAAAACAACCACCCAGCCTGTCTCAAGTTGCAAAATGTTGGCTCAACTCAGTGGTCAACCCGCATCTTCTCCATCACTCTCTGGACCATGAGACACATCCTTCAGACGGCTAGCTGCTTCACGCGATCCTAAGCAATGCCCCATGATGGAGAATCCCCCTCTATGCTTCCACAGCCACATTACTTAGGCAGTAAAACCTTCACAAGATGTTCTTGTTCTTGTTCTTGTTGTTGTTCTTGTTGTTGTCGTTGCTGTTGTTGTTGTCATTGTTGTTGTTGTTGTTGTTGTTGTTGTTGTTGTTGTTGTTGTTGTTGTTGTCGTTGTCGTTGTTGTTCTTGTTGTTCTTGTTCCAGAATCTCACGGGAACTGTCTGCTGAAAAAAACCTTCGACAAAATCTGGGAACATCGATCTCAGGAGCCAAGAGTCGCTTCACATCTCTGACTGATTTGCCTTCCACATCATCTGGACTTAGACGGGCAACTGTCTGCCCGGATATGGCGGAGCACACTTCCATGGCAATGCCGTGGAGTCGAACAGAAGGATGACTTCACTGAGGCGTTCATTCAGAATTGGAGCGAAGTTTACTGGTTCACCAAGGGCCAAACAAATATGTAAGTATACAAATATGCACTGGTCTCCGACACTATGGGGACCCCAAAAATGCCTGCTTCATTCATCAAAAAAAATGACTGTGTAATGTGGGATGACTCCTTGCCCTCTGACTCCTGTCCTTGCCTCAACCCCCCCTCAAAACGGGGGGTCGGCGGCACCGGGGCGCTAGCCCATTCTATATGATGAAATGGGATTAAAGGTTTTGTAAACCAACTTGTACTCACCACTATTGATGATTGTCAAGCACGGTTAAGCATACTTTAGCATAAATGAAGTGACATCCAGTGATCAGTTCAAGATGCTGAAGCTTGCCTTTGTGCTTCATGATTCTCATGAAAATTATACAAGGCATAAATAGTTGGCATATGCAATGGCAAGCATGTCTCAGCAAAATAAAATTGCACGACATGGCATTGTATAGTATGCCAGGACGTGACTTGAAGACAAAAACAGCCTAAATAACACAGGATCTGATAATGCATCGTCACGCAACTCAACTCGATGAATGAAGAGCCCCTGCACACCTCGATGCTAGGGAGACTGTGAAGATTTACTCGCAGCTCCGTCAGAAAGTTCAAATTTGGCGAATCCGCGCGAAACTCTTTGCTTTCCATTCGCCGTTCCATTTTCCAGCCTTTATTGAAGATGACCTCCAAGAAGTATGATGAATGCACTGGCATGTTGATAGCGCGGATGATGCAACAGCGCAGCAACAAATTCCGTGAACACACTTCGTCCTCTCCTCGGACCACAAAGACACGTTCGTCTGAACATTCTGCCATCACTGCAGACTTCAAGTCGCATCTTTTGCAAGACTGAAACCCTGCATATTCATAGACCGTTTGCATCCACTGTTTCATGGCGGCACATCGGACATTCGGCGAAGTGGAAGTGACATGGCGTGTGAATATCTCGCAATAGTTACCTCCGTCATGCTGAGCGAGGCCCTTGTTGGACTATATGCGACTGAAACTTCTGCCAGGATGGAGGAACCCAACATGTTTCTGATGAACAGATCAGGACAGCTGACAGTGTCACTGAATGTCACTGTGGCACTCAAACGAGACAGTACCGTCCATTGCTCACATTGTTTCAATTGTTCATGTTCTTTGCTGGCTAGCAACAAGCATTGTCACCTGATATCACCTGCGATTTGAAGGAGTCAATTTGGTCTCTAGATCCACACTTGTTCGGAGGAGCCGCAAGGCTGCTCGGTGGCAAGAGTCTTATACTAAGCAGGATACCTGGTCTGACAGCGCTTTTAGGCACCGCCATCTTTGCGATTAGACGTGTCGCCAAAAGAAGAACATGAAAAAAAATGATAATCGACTTTGTATGTCCATTCTTCAATCAGATTTTGCAAAGCTTCCCATGTTCACACTCCGATGAGGCCATCCCCTCTACCCTGTTCGGCACGGCGTCCTCGATAAGGTCCACGATGTATGCAAACCAAATGGCCAGCACAGGCAGTTCTGGCAGTCTGGTAGCACCAACCATACTGGGTCCAGCAAAGGCCAAGCTCTCGTATCAATCATGCAAAATCACTGGGTAGTATTTGGTGCTAAGCATCCTCTTTTGCAAATGGATGATTTTGAGCCACATGTAAAGAAGAAACGTAGACAACTACATTTATTGCCAAGAGAAGCTGCGACCATTCTCAAACATGGGTTTCGTGCGTTGGGTGGCCCTGAACTGGGGTTCTCGTACCATAAAACATCACTTCTAGGTGGCTGAAATACTTGTACCCAGGACTCAAGGATAGCTTCAAGGGAAACATGGCCGCCAGTTTGGGTACTTCATAAGTGCCGCCCAACCTCCGAGCGGCATGAGAGCGAAAGTGATGTACATGCTGACGTTTCCTGGTGGCCAACAGCAGGCCGAAACTCCACCGTTTGCAGAGCAGTTTCACTAAGCCCAGCCATCTCTCTTTCAATTCTGCTTGTTGCTAGAGGTACGTATTTTCATTTTGTCTCTTGATTGTGTCGCATGTAGAAAATGTCACCCGGTAACAGCCAATCAATGGGACTTGAACCATTCACATGCAAATGAACAGCAAGTCACTACAGGGTTCCTAGGTCACTTATGCAGTTGCTCAAGGCTCATCAAAATACAGAACAAAAAAAGACGAGCATCTGACTCAAGTTACCAACGAGCCCTTCCAAATTGTGCTCAAGGTAACTCCTTACTTTATCTTACTTTATCAATAAATGATGTGCTCACAAGACTCATTTTTCCTTAGGAGAAAGTAAGAACTGGGGATTCTGACTGGGATCACCCTGGTCCATGCAGCCAGCACAATTGTAGGCCGAGCGTGGCCAAAAGTTCGGAGTGAAAATGCTGCCAGGATCTGCCAGGGAGCTGTACACAAAGAGTGCCAGCGACACCAGGCTTGGGTAGCCCAGCAGACTGCAAAGCCTCACGGGGATCCCGGTTCTGTGTTGGCATCAGAAACCTAAGAATGCCACTGAAGAATCTGGGGAATCCCTTGACTTTGGTGGAAACTCAACCAACAAGAATAGCCAACAACCACATGTAAGTGATATTTTCTATATATGTTATACACCTTCAATTCCAAACAGATGCGTCCCTACCCAGATGCTCATGGCTCAAGGTGGCACCCTCTGCCAAGACGGCACTCGCACATGAACATAGCCAACCGGTACATAATCTATGCATGGCTTTGGCTTGCACACTTGTGAATGTTTGCAATCCCAGTGATATCTAGAGGAGGAGCTACACACTACGCAGCTCCATTCACCCCCAACATAATACTCAACTATCAGCCCGTGATTCTGATGCCCACCAGAATACCGCAGTTTGGTCGGTCATGTTCAGGCGTTGTCGCCACGCGTTGGTTTTGATCACCAACAAAATATTACACAGTAAGAACTATTGATATCATTCCGGTATACCTACCTGTTCTATCATGTTCTTGTGTGCTGTTTACTCCCATATCGATGATTGCTGAGAAACCTACCTTTCCTAGGGCAAATGGTGATTCGACCAGTATTGTCACTGACCTGTTGCACCTCATTGGTAGCTATTTTCACTCACTATTTGTTGACCATGCTCTTGATTTAATTTAAGTGTTGGTCACACACACCTTTATATCCACCCATTTGCATTTGATCTATATATGACCATCAGAACGACCAACACCACATTGAGTGGCTGAGAGATCCACAATCAAATAAAGTCTATTATTAAAACTATTAAGAGTGATTGCGAGTAGCATTTCATAGAGTGTATTGTTAAGAGTGATCCACAAATTGTATATAGTTATGTCTTTTTGAAGATATTCCACAAATTATATATAATCAGTATATTCTTAAAGATGTTAGAGTGAAATTGGAGGGTGGATCTCCTTGTTGCTTGGTTGATGCGACAATTCTAGATCTCCCATCAGGTCCCTGTGGTAGCATCAACTGGCGGTTGCTGAAATTCTGGTTTTGCTTCTGAGTGATCTTTCAAGCACACTGAAGTATCAACAAACTAAACTAACTAAACTAACTAAACTTACTTAAACTTATTTAAACTCACTAAACTAAGTGAGATTTTCTCAGATTTCTGGTCGCAACATGTTGGGTCAGCTCCAACGACAGGATCTGCCCAGCTGCAGAATCACGGGCCGGCGGCCCACGGAGTCGCTCAGCGCCCCCAGCAGTGGACCCAAAGCGAAGTGCAGCAGAGATCCCAAACCACCTGCAACCGAAACGAACGGAAGGAACGGAAGGAAGTCTCGAAAAGTCCAGGAAGTCCCAGGAAGTCCGAAGATGGAAGTAGTGATGGATGGGAATGACTTCGTCTGAAAAACATGGTGAACCTATGTAATTTATCTATGGTGGATTGAGTGGAGAATGGTTGATACTGGTGTGATATCACCTATACATATATACATATATACATATATATATATATATATACATATATATATGTTTACATTTATATACATATATATACACCAATGTAAATACATTTATATACATATATATATAATTATATATCTATATATATATATGCATATGTTCAATATATGAATTACATATTTACATATGAAAGGCACACACACAAACTTGTAGTATGTAATGCAATTATACCGTTATATGCATGTATATGCTGGAATCGCTCCTATAGACAGGGTCACGATGACCAAATGTTCATCCCAGCAGTTTGCTTTGCTGGTGCTGCAAGAACCCCCAGCCGTCGCCAAAAAAATAAGGTCATGGTGCTGCTTGAGCACTCTTTCGAGGAACAGCTGAAGAAACCCACCAGTGTGGCAACTCAAATGCTTCCTTTGGGGCTCCAAAGGCTTGACTTTGAGGCACCTATGGTAGTGCTCCAGAACAGATTGTCATTGATCGCTGCCTCAACGGCGACAGAGAGGCAGTACAACAGTTCCCAGTCAGATTTCAGCCTCGCCTGGCAATACGCCGCTTCGGGTGTATCCTCACATCGTATGTCCTCAGGCCTGCATCACATTGCATCAACACCGCTGCTGAAAGAATGAATGCCTCTGCAGAATTTGACACGCAAAAGGAATATACACATGAATGTTCCAGATTGTGGGTCTTGATAGTCCTTGTCTGAGCCCTGTACAGAGGACTATATCAAAAGCTACACTCCCAAAGAAGACCCTCTAGTCTTAATACCGAGACATCTTTTCAGCAGCTCACGACCCATTAACCATGACATATGATGACCCGTTGATGACCCGTTTCGATATTGAAATCTGACATGGCAAGACATCAATGCACCGCTTCCCTGCCTCAGATCTGTGTATTGCTGAGCAAAAAAGTTTAAGCCTCAGACAGAGCAACCAGTTCCATAAATTGGAAATAGAACATGAGGACTAAACTATATCAAACTGAGGATTGAAGATTCTGTTCGGAAAAACAAATTGATTCTGTTTGGAAAATCCTCAAATGCTTTCCCCGCTGAAATGGCTTCGGAAACTCGGTTATGGAAGCTCCACACCAACCGACCTGCTTGATATCAAGATGCTAGAGCTCTTTGGCTGGCTGACCCTCTGCCAGCACACGCTATAAACCTGTCTGAGGCATTCTGAGGCAAAATGGGGCAGCAATGGGAAACGTGCACCCGTTCGAACATCTGTCTTTGTCAGGTCCATCAAGGCCCACCTTCAGAAAAGCATGATCTCGCACCAAGAAACCAAGATAGGACAAGTTCGTTGTGCGGATCCCCGCACTGACACCGCCGAACAGCACAGGTATCCATAAGGAACCCAACTGGCGAGCGACCTCGACGCGACAGTGAGATGATTTGGGTTCCCAGGAAGGTGATGCTACGAGTACAGTTGATTGGAATCATTCAAACCTGCCGTGAGAGTTAGAGTCAATTTGAGTAGCAGTGAACCCACCACTGCTCCACGGGCCCCGCAAAAAGTCACACTCGAGCTGATGATCTAGCCATAGAATACGGTAGGGAATCCTTGGGAAACAAGTTTGGGTCAAGATTCCGCTGTGCACAAAACTCAACCGAATCGTCAAGTTGTGGAAAGCTCACGGACTATCACTACTCAATTCTTGGGATGCTGGTCATGACCAATCCATGACCCATCCGACTTCTGAAGTCAGAAGGACTGCCATCTTCGCTGCATCAATAGACCTTTAATTTGTAGGTTCAACTTGAGAAATATCCCGGCCTTGTAGAAGTCGAACGCTGATTCACCCTGGCGCGTTATACGCAAAATTGAAAAAAGAGTGCTGATGCCTGTTCTCTCAGAAGTGTTACACATATACGAGGGGCAAAACGCGAAGGAATTGGATTTCAGGAAGCTGTTTATCGAAGTGACAACAAGGACAAGCAAAAGAACTAGTCAAGTGTGTGGCCATTGCATGATGTGGCTCACTGGAAATCATACCTACAAAGGTCAATAGAAATTGGTCTTCCTTGGATTACTTGCATGGATTCCCTTTGCAGCGATGATTGATATGACCAAAGGACATCTATCCCCAAGCAAATGGCCGAATATCCAACAAACTTCAGGTAAGATCATCCCTCTTGTTCAGAAGAGTATTTTATAGTTGTGCAAGCACTATACAGTATAGTACGATACAATAATATCCAATGAACGAGACATATCAAAACCCTGTGCACATACATGTATGTATGTATGTATGTATGTATGTATGTATGTATGTATGTATGTATGTATGTATGTATGTATGTATGTATGTATGTATATTGGCGGTATAGAAAATTGCACATCCATGTACATATACATGTATATCTATATATGTATATAGATACATGTAAAAATATATGTATATGTTTATTGACATAGATAGATTCAGATAGATATATTCTTACATGTACAGTATACATATACACTGCGTACGCAATCAAAGCGGTATGCTCATGTATACATGATCCTGTCTTCCGTGATAGTGACCCCCACATGGCATGGGGGGTGGTACAACCACCAAGCAACCGTGATTCAACCATCACAAAACTACTAATCATATCACATATGACCATCATTTAGCAACCTTACAACCATCAGGAAACCAGCTTCTAACCACATATCTACCATTTAACCACAGCCATCCCACCACAGGGGAGAGAGGGGAGAGAGGGGCAAACATGAGAAAGATGTGTAGACAGAGACACATACATTTCCATTTTATAAAATAGGTAGACCACCCCGAGAGGAAACCATCATCATCTCCTCGGGGGGCCTCCCGACGCGGAGGCATACATGCAAACCTATGTAAATATGTATTCAAAAATATATATATATATATATATACTTATTTGTTTATTTATCTATTTATTTATTTATTGATTTATTTATCTATTTATTGATTTATTTATTCAATCTATTTACATACTTATCTCTTTATATATTTATATGTATATGTATGTATGTATATATATATATATATATACGCATATATACATATGTACACATCTTTCTTAAGGTATTGATAGTTATACGAAATACTAAATATATATGCAAAAACGTATAGTATAAACAAATATGTATGTACCTGCATTTTGGTCTTATGAACCACATATATAATAGTATCTCCACCTACATAATGCATAGGAACTCTATAATTTCGGATAGTATCAAAAACAGTTTTTGAATGACAAACTGCTCTTTCTTATTATCAATTGCTCCACAAGGCGTTCCACAGAATCCCCCCTACCCCGTCCTCTCGCGACGCGTCAGTTTGAGCAGGTCCCATCAGCAGGCGCTGTGATCACTCACGCTCTGTTGGATGGTTGAAATTCGTGAGAACCGTCCGATAATAAATCTCAACTACGATCTGCTGGGTGTCGTCAACAGCACTGGTGTATCAACACATAGTGGTACCTGGTACTGGTACTACTAGAAGTGGAAAACCAATTCGTACATTGTAGCCCCTGGAAAGAAACAACATTTTTACGTTTTGCTTAAGAAGCTCATGAAAACTATGGCATACACCACATACGGACAAAGCAGTACAGTAATAATTTCGATGAGTTTGTCAGGTTTATCATGTCCGCCTGGAGCCCCCTCAGATTGTTTCTTGATTCTCTCAGGCAAGAACGTTTGTTATCCTGATTTCCTCAAGAAATCAAAGACTTGCAAAAGAATATTTTTGAAACTGTCCATGGTTTGGACGACACAAACTTCCAGTTTGGAACTTCCCAAAAAATCAGAATGGCCCAAATATACCCAAATCACCAGCGCTAAACTGGTCAGTTTCCACGTGGAGTTCATCCAATAAATCCATGGCCAGGCTCACTAACCTTCTCTAAAGTGGCTCAAGTGTGCTGAGCCAAAAAATGGCAGCGTCAGGACTCTCCAGTACTTAGATCAAACTTTCACAAACCGTTCTCAAACGGTCAACATTTTCTGGGGAAGACTGGGCCACCGTTCGTTTGGACGGTACTCTTCACTCTTCAAGGAACAGGAACTCAAAGAACCCTCATCAATACTTGACTTCTGTGGGAGAGCTGCGGTTCAG
>VSDK01024033.1:75888-125677 GCA_009767595.1 Symbiodinium kawagutii
GGTTCAGCACCATTTATGGACACCTCAATCCATGGTCTGGCTGACAAAACAAATTTCAGCTGTTCTACAATCGAACCTTTTTACCAACTCAAGCACCCAAAATTCTTTTGAAAGACGGGAAAACGGAGGAAAACATCAGCTTCAATGATAGGAATTGGCATGAGAAGAACCAGCCCGGAGGTCCCAAAACAAGCGATCAGCAATGATCAGCACAGTTAAAACACCAATTTGGTGCACGCGGAAATGCAACTTCTGAGGCCCGACAGTTTTGACATCTCTTCTGTGAAGGCGTTCTCAAAGGCCGCCAGGACCTGTCACCAAGCATTGAAGACTGGCGACATGCGAGCACAAGATGCTGTAAGTGCAAACTGCTACCGCTGCTTAGATATACCCATTTGTTTGGTCGTTATTCATCATGCATTGCCAGCTCACAGCTGTGTTTTCTTCACTGCAAGTTTCAATCACATTCGGAGGCAGGCAGCAGCAAGGGTGTTGCGGGTCCGCCTTTCTCTTGCTTTCTGCATTTATACTGTCCTGCGTTGAAACGGGGCTGTCTGCGCGAAAAAGTGTACCCTCCCAAGTGCCCAAAGCGTCTTTAAAAGCTCGTCTTTCAAAGGTTTGGGGACGAACTGGTTTCACAAATTTCACAATCCAAAATCTTCAACTTTCAAACTTGTTGCCTTCGGAGACACAAACTTGAAGCGTTCAGCGTGCCCAGCCTCGGCTTCCAATTCATCTAACACGGACACCTTGGCGCAGGCAAGAGCTTTATGCTCCGCATTGACGGCTTGCAATGAAGGAACTTATCTTATTTATCTTCGCAATCCCAGCGCCCCAAAGGTGAGTCAACTTGGGATGGACACTCATGTCATGACTCACGTCATCTCATGTCCCATGTCGGTTGACAAACCTTCACAAAGCTCCCGACGAGGGACTCTCCAACCATGGAACCTATCAAGCGACCAAGATTCTCAGACTCTCACTTTGCTGATGGACCAACCCTGCAGTTTCGTTCCAAACATAGATGATTGATGAAGCGCACGTTCTTGAGCCATCAATCTTGATGAACCCTTTGAATGATGCTGAATCAGCCATGATACTACCTGGCAACTCTACCTGAACAACAAACTCTCATTTTCTGGATTGCTCGAGCAAACACGCTGTGGGTATCATTTCGCAAGCATGGCAATCTCGACAATCATTTGAGGTGCGACAGCTGCCTCGTGCAATGGTTGGCTGGTTTTGTTCTTCCTCCTTCCCTTCAGCTTGCGCCATACCAGCTGCAAAAAAGGAATATAAATGAGCAAGACTTCTGTTGGCTTCTAGTCAATTAACATTTCTGTGTGAGTCGTTGTGTGTGTGAGTGCTTTTTTCAAATGCAAAAAAAACATTAACACATCATGTTTGCACTTCTCAACATAGCCCTTCTGTTTGCTTGAGGTCGTGCCTGCTTGGCACCTAGATATGCACATGGGTCATGCCGCCAAATGGACCAAATATCCTTACAATTCGGTAGGTAAACAGAAAACACCAGTGGAAGCCACCCACAAAAATCCTTTTCAGTGTTGCTGGTCATTTGTTCCGATACCACTTTGATTGGAGAGGCTGTTCCTTGCTCTCTTGCAAACATGTTCCAAGTGAATCCTTCATTCCACTACTCACACCATGTTCAGCTGAAGCCCCAACGGCTGCCCATCAGCACGCCAAGGTGAGGTCAACATGTGACGAAGGCTACAAGACAATGCATGGAGCTACAAATCGTGGTCTTTTGACAATGCGGATCCACATTTCAAGCACATTGATTCATTGATCATCATTGATCCAATTCCAGTAGCATATCCATAGTAATTATTCCGATGTCATTTCAGTAGCATACCATCTACATATAGCTACATTGAATCTACATCACCTACAAACAGCTCTGAGTCAAGCTGCCATGTGCAGGTGCTGCCACCCATGTTTTGCCATGAGGCGCGGCGGCACTGGCAGCGCTGCCAGGCCCAAAGTCTTTCGGTGTTGCTTTCATTTGACAAATGTTAAGACTTTGTCCGTTGAAATTTTAGAAACATGAAGATGTTTTTTATTTTAGATGTTGATGTTTGAAATGTTGGATTTTCGCAGAAAGATTTTGTTGCTTTCCATGGTGAGAAAACACGACTCTTCGAGGGTGACCATTGTAAGAGCTACAATACACTTTGACTCGAAAACAGTGAAGGATTGTTGGGTAGCTGTTGGGTCTGGAGGAACCTTTTTGAGTTTCCAACTGGGAAAACTGCTACAGTAAGTTGTTTAAAAGTTTCCTGTGGGATGTGTGATCTCTGGGATCGCCGTGAAACTTCACGCTCACTCTGGGACAGTCCGAGTCCTGGGTGTGCCAATTGTCCATGGGCTGCACTGTGCCAGCAGATATTTCCAATGGAATCTATGGAAAACATGCTCCCATATACTCCCAGTCCATCCCATCCCCACACGAAAACAAATGAAGTGTACTGAACTTCGGTGATTTTGAAGCACCTACAATGCGAGCTTGGAATCCGAATGTGGCATGCGATGATCTTGCTCTGATAGGCCCCCTAATGTACGAACCACAACCACACCAACAGCGAGAGCAAGAACAACCAACGACAGAAACCGCTGTGGGCTGAGTACTGCCAAGCCACATCGCATTCGCTGTCTTGGGGGCAAACCACGTGCCCATGGAGGCCTAAAATGGCAGGTCGGAGCCGGCTCTGAAACCGACCTCAAGATGGTCACATCTCACTCTTGGATCCGCTTCAAATCGCGCGGCTTGACTTTTTGATAAAATAATCATGCCTCACAAGCACAGTATATGATATTATCATGCAAGATACAAAAGTATTGTTTTCAAATGTATAAATATATGTATATACAGTATATCACATATATATATATATATATATGTCCTGGCTTTATTTAAACTGAACCGCAGCATGATAATACCGTATGATAGTTTGCCATCATTTGAACGGTTGATCTAAACATATTAATGTCTATTCTACATGTTATCTCATTTGACATGCTAGAATAGTACGATATGCTAAGATCGCAGTATGATGTCCCAGGATGGCTCCCCAGTGGGGCTTCCAACAAATCCTCGCTGCGCTGACGTCCGCCGCCACCACCTAGCGGCGCTTGCGCTGGCTGAAATCCCCCAGGGCGAGCTTGGTAAACCCTGTATGCATAGCAAAATGCATCCGTACCTGTATGATATGTATGTACAATATAGATTCATAATGACAACAGATGTGCAGTCGATTGGCTGGTGGCTGAAGAGAATGGTTTGAACATACGCAGCGGTAGGTACGAACAAACCATAGCTGAAATAGCTATCATGAGTGGTTTTAATTCGCGCACCCCAAAAAGACCACCCGATTCGTGACGCGCAGTTTGCATGTCGAGAGGCTTCTGCGCCAAGACGTGTTGCAGGCATGGTCAAGCCAAAACCCCGCAAAATGAGCAGTGACAAAAATCCTTGCGCCACCTTGTTCTACTGGTTGCTTGAAGATTTGCCAATTGGATGATCGCACAACGTGTTCTATCTCGAGCTCCAGGCTTAGCAAAGTGTTCGAATTTGACTGACATGCACATGTTCATCACAACTGCTGCTGCCTCTGGGAGGAGGCGAGTTGACCTGAAGCAAGCTGTACTTGTGCGGATTCCCCATCTGTAAGAACGGAACAAGTTTGAGATCCACATCAGGCCCATCCCCGAATGAAAAAGCCATGGTGAACAACCCCAAGTTGACATTGTTCACATTGTCCCACACCGTGGGAGGAATCTTTTTGTTCCCAACCCAGGCTGACTGATTGCTCAGTGTCTGACACGGCGAGGGTATGCACCTTGATCTCTTCTCCGGGAATCAGCACTTCGCGATCGGGAATAGCCTGTAGAACTCATCTGCTGGTAGAATGGACTGAGGACAGTGATACGAGATGATCCGAGTGATATTCGGGGGTTCACAAGAAACTATGCGCAAGTCGCTGGATGCTTTTCGGCCTCCGAGAAACGAAAACATTTGCCCAGCATCAAGTTCCGGCATTAAGATCATACTGTTGTTACACCCCACAGTTTGGCAAAGTGTTGGTTTAAGAATATTTAGAAATGGGTTAGTAGCCAACAACAACTGGGAGGTAAGCAACCAACAAACAATAGATCATGGTCAACAAGGGGGTTGAATGATCCAGCCATGGTCTAAACGCTCTATGGGATGACCGAACATTTACACCAGGTTCATGAGTTGTCACCGGTGGACGGGCTCTGCTGGTTGTAGAGGCATCCCTGATGACATCCATCCAACTTCAAACATCCAGTAGAACCACGAGCTCAAACACCAGGGGGTTGGTCGTTTAGTGTGTTGACTGCAGAATCTTCACCCTATTCTTTGGGCCTGGATTCCCCATCCCCCTGTGCCGCCTGGATTGAAGCGGCCATCATCCCTCTCTTCCCGTGACCGGCTCTGGTTATAGCGACGGACATAGCCCCCGCCGCCAGTACGGAAAGTGCGCGCGCCATGCCCGCCGCTGTTGGCATGATACTCAAGCCACCTGAATCTGCTCGTTTGTCACAGAAGCTACTTTGATACATTTATTGTGCTCTCGCATTCTTCACTGAGGAGACTCAGTTGGTGTGTGGCATCAACTTCTCCATGGGCTGAGAATCATGTCACTGAGGCAGTGGCTCTGGAATGGTGGCAGATTTCATGTCCCTCACAGACCTGCTCATGTTCGCATCATGAGTCAATCTCGGACCTCAAACATTGCTACAAGAAAACATAAGAACACCTGAAGATCCTGAAGCAACTGCTTCTTTCACAAATGTTGTAGCACTTTGAATGTCTTCCCACGCGAATGGCTGTGATTCTGCCAAGTCCTAGCCACAGATTTTCATCCCCCAAATTTTGCAATCGAAAAAGTCCCAAGTCCAAGACCCGACATAGCTTCGCCTCATCTACTGGCAACTAACCCTTCCTATTTCCAGTCATTTTAATCAAACTAACCCTAATATACTTCCCACTTAGGGAAAAGTACATCTCCTTAGGGAAAAACACATCCACTTCATTCCACTTCCATGTATTTCCAGTTATCATGAGACCTTGTGATTTGACCACCGCATTAAGGTGATTTCTGAGAGTCCAACTTCAGGATGTCTCTGAGCGCTGGTTCCCAGCTGCCAACCAGGGAAGTGGACAAGCCCGTGTTCCTCAGCTGAGGACCCACCACGCGATGAGTCACTTGGCTCTGGTTGCTACTGCAAATAACACATTTGGTCATTGCTGCTCAGGGAAAAACACACCATTTCTGGTTGCATTTCCTCCATTCTCTGGACTGTGGGCACTGTCTTTGGATCTGATTTCAGGACATCCATATTCCTTTGTGCTTCCTTCGTGCTATCAAATGTGGCGAAATTGTCATCTTGAAGCTTCTGAGAGTGGGTCCCAATGCGCCCAGTTCTGCCGATGCGGTGGGTGTAGTCCTCCCAAAGCAACGAAGCCCCCAATAGGTGTGGGTCCAAAACTGGACTTTGCAAGTTTGCAACAAATCATTCAATGGGCCACTGGCTGCTACAATGTGAAATGTGTTAAATTGCCAAACAAGCAGCCAAAGAACATGAAGAAACGCTGATCATTCAAAGCTATTCGAATACTCATTCCTCTGCAGTTTTGGAAGCACTTGAGGTGTTCTGTATATTGCACTAGGACTTGGGCAAAAGCTTAGATGCTGAAAATGGCTGAAATTTTCCATAGATTCCAATCCTTATAAATGTTTCGATGGTAGGAATGTAAGCCGCATGAAGGTTTAAACTTGTGCATCTTTCAGCATTAATCATCATTATACATCATTGATCATCACTAGACATCATATGCACACGGCGATACATCATTATACATATTTGTACATCATTCATCATCGTTATACGTCATCAATCATTATACATCACATATACAGGACTACACATCATTATGCAACATTGTACATCGTTATGCATCATTGCAAAAAAAACATTATATAGCATTAATCAGCAGTGTGCAGCATTGGTCGCTACTGTACGTCCTTAATTATCACTATACATCATCATACATCATTAAACATCATTATACATCATGATACAGATACACTATTAATGATAATTACACATCGTTGATTCTCGCTATACATCATCATACATCATAATCATCATTGACGAAACATAATTAATCCCTATAGCAACTTGCAAAAGGTTACAGTGCCGTATTGGAGGTCACCAACCATGTGGACTACATCGTGAGATATGCACCCATCCGATGGTAGGTAATGTTTTGTTGGTGACCCAAGTTGGGCATCATTCAAGAGTCTGATCCACTCTGTATAATTCAAGGCAGGCAGCCTATGCTGTTAATAGGCTTAACACTCATGTTGAAAATGCCAACGCAGCAGTGGAAGGCCTCAGCATTCAATGGCATCTCGTAGTTCACAACATGGTCAATGCCTGCACTTCCACATGAATTCAAGCAGTTTGATTAGATTTGATTGGCAACGGGGCTGCTTCCAAGAGTGAACAAACACAATGTCACACAATGGCTCATTGATCCGGGTTTTCTGCAAGGAGCCAATAAACGAGTACAACGAGAGCGGCCGCAGCCGTACATTCGGAGGACTACACTCAACCCAATTTCGATGGTTGGTAGGATTGACAAACAGCCATTTCCCTAGTTCTTCCTCGTAGTTGTTCCCTATCAGTTGAACACGTACATCATTGTGCACAGTTACTTTCAGTGGATCTTCAAAATCCATTCAATTTTGGTACGATAAGCCGGATTGCATCCCCTGATCTTTGCACCTGTAATGTCAATAGCTGTAGCTCGGGTGGCGCTCATCAGCTAGCTCCCACTGAAACCCCGCAAGTCTCTATTTCAGCGGTCAAAGTTGTCACGCATGCGTTTGTCCCCGCCATCGTGGTTACCTCTGGATGGTTCTGCATTGTGGTTGGCTGTTGGGTAGTCTTCCGGAGCGTTTTGACCCTTGCTCATAGGAAAGTTACACAGTGTTTTCTTTAAAAAAACACAGGTGTGTGCCAGTTATATAGAGATTAGAAAAAGCTGGTGGTTTGGCTGGGAAACCATCCAGTTTGGTTAAGAATTAAGAAATTCAACCCGTCAGCAGGTGACAGGTGGGTATGCTCTCTCGCTCTCGGCCAGTCAATACCAGTGTTTTGCCAAGGGGCGATTGGACAATACACCGTCCATGGATGTTTATGTCGGACCATGATTGATGAAACCGATCTGTCAGCAGTTTTGAAAATGGACTGTGAGAGAAATAAACAGGAATCATAAATAAATATAAAGAATGAATCATATGAACTAAATATGACAGGAATTCATAGGCTATTGTTGGTTTGAAATCTCTTCTGGTTTTCCAACTGCACTCCCCAGGTCTGAGCTTGCAGATCTGCGTGCCTGGCAGGTCCAATCCTCGTGCAGCCACGTCGGTGGCCACCAGGACCTCACAGCCCCACTTACCTGGTGACCAATGGTGCTAAGATGTACTAAGATGTACTTCACCAAACTCATTCACGGATTAAACACTGGTTGAACGCTGGTGAGAGATGGTTTCAGATTGTTAGAGATGGTTGCACGTGGTTGGAGATGGTTAGACATTTTTTGTGACGGTTTTTCTTTTTGGTTCTGAGCTCTGAGTTGCCTGTCTGAGTTGCCGTGCGGACACGCGCCCGTTCCGAAAATCGCTGAGGGCTCGGTCGCGCGCAGCCTGCACGAGGAGACTGTCCATTGAGGTTCCCCAATCGCTTGCTGTGCCCCACAGGGGTACCTCTTCAACCGCCTATGACAGGAAGAAAACATCTTCAAACATGTCATTTTTCAGATTTTTTACACCCCTTCGTACTCCGATAAGCATTTGTTCGTTGTTGATACCTGCTTTAGATGCTTTCAATAGGTGTGCTACTGAGAATCATCATGTTTGTTGCCTCAAGGGTACCTGAACTATTGGACACGTTCCAAGTTTTTGTCGGGAAACCACCACTTTCCAGTATGAAACACTTCTGGACCACCCAACTTTGGAGGAGTTGCGCAAGCAGCGTGCAGCATAAACACCAAAACAGGGCGAGCCAGATAGGCAATAACACAGCAAATATGCAATAGGCAGCACACCATAATTCACACGGCTGGAAATGGTGGTGGCAGTCGCAGTAGCACTGGTTGGTAGTAGTGACCTATCCAACCAAGCCAAGGCGGGAAATGAATCTAAACAGTTCACAATAGCAATGGTAACCCGAGTCGTTGAACCTATCACATCCACTATTGCCAGTTCCCAGCAGTATGGACTTCATGATACTTCATACCCTTCATGGTGACCTATGTCAACTATCCATAATCACACGAAGTTTCTATTTGTTTTGGCATCAGCATGCATCAGCACTTTCACAAAACGGACCCAAGCTTTAGGGGACTATGCCTTGGCCTTGGATGCTGTTCCGGTACTGTGCACAGTTTTGCGTTGTTTTCCAAGGCAAAGAAGAACGCATGCAATGGCAGGGAGGGTTGCGCGTTGATGGACAGACTTCGCCATCAATCGAGGGTATGTAGCCCAAATCAAACATCAAAGATGTGTAGTTTGAGAAACCACCAGTCTGTGGTGATTCATTGGTAGGTGTGCAATGTGAAGATGCATTAGGATATTCGCCAAACCGTTTACACAATCGTTAAACCTCGGACCTAGCTGCAGTTCCCATCGTTTGTGGTCAGTCTGCATGCTCTTGGCTGCTGGTCATCATCATTCATGGTTACACCTTGCCAACCACAGTCATCATCGACAAAATGACAACCAACCACAACCACAACCACAACGACCACAACCACAACCCCAACAACAACAACAACAACAACAACAACAACAACAACAACAACAACAACAACAGCTCCACTCCTTTGGTCCCACCCTGGTTCCTGCGTCAAGCCGCCGTGGATCTGCATACTCCTGCAGCACAAATTATCATGTTTTGGGTCCAAGCAATGATCGCTGATGATGTAATACCAATATATTAATACAATGATTCAATGAATCACGGAATTTATATAGTAATGCCTAGCACTGCTTACTACTGATTGACAAGTTAAATTAAGCACTGGTTTATCATGGTTTATCCGTCAGCATCGTCGCACCGTGGTGCAATGGTCAACAATCGCCAACAGTGTTTGATGATGCTTGCAAGGCTTGCGAGTGACAGTGGACCGGAACCTGTCAACATTTATGTACCTTAGCATACTGCAATTAGTGTATTAGCTTCGTACTGCATAGTCATGGTACCAGTACGTAGTAATAGTATCACCCTTCCCGATGAGGGAGAACAACATCCACATCTCACCCGTTGTATGTGTATCGGCGTAGGCATTGAAACAGCTGTAAATTCAACACAATTCCACCCCAAAATCCTTGAATCAGATAAGCAGTCAGTGTTGTTGGTTCTGGAATTCCCACTTCTATTGTCGACAACTTGTACAAGTACCCCTTGCATCCTTAATCCGCGTCACTACTACTTCGACTCGGCCAAATCCGGAAAGCCGGCAGCAAACTAAGCCCTGTCCGGATCTGTGCATCAGAGAGCCGCCAAGTAATCGCATCGACTGTGGTCCTGGGTTGCAATTGCGAATTACGCACACCATCAGTTGATCAAATCTTAAAGCCCTTGGTACTGCCTTGGAGGGTTGGCGGCACATTTCCCAAAGCCCCAGGGCCTGCGCACCCCAAAGACAGAGTGAAGCAGCGAGGCCGCTGGCATTGGGGATCCGCGCTTCGAATTAGCAAAGACCAGAGTTTTTGCAACTTTGTCATCACTCGTGGTCTCTACCTGTCTCCAAATCAATCTGCTTATGTTGCTGCAAGCATGTTGAACATGTAGAGTAGCTGCTTCTGCTAATCAGCAATGGACTACTAGCCAGTTGATTCCCTCCAAATTCCATAGCAAAATGATTTTCTGGGGTATGCCCGTCTTGTGATGCCTTTGCTGATCCTTTTTGCTCACAAGTGTGAAGTTGTTGCGACAACTGCGAGTTCCAAAGTAGCTCAATAATGGGTCGCTGTTATTTAAAGCATCCAACCCAAACTGATGTTATGAAACCAAAAGTTTCAATCATCGACCAGCCACATTGCCATCGGACCTCCTTCACAGCATCCACCAGCATTTCAAATTTGCCATCCAAATCCTTGGTGCTCATTGCTCCATACTCCAAGCAGACCACGTATTCTGTCCCAAATCCAAGAATCAGGCCGTGGTGCTGGCATCCTGGAAACGTTGCACCTCACAGACTGAAACTTGGCACTAAGCCAGCTGTAAAAAAAAGATATGTCAAGAGATGTGTCAACTTTGGGAAGACTCAGGGGCTAAGGTTTCTACCACGTTGTCGCACGCTTCACCCACGCGACCAACTCCAATCCACCTGATGGGCAACATTCAGAACGGTTGGGGGGCTTCGTGATGCTTCGTTGCATCTGGTTGGATCTCGTTGCATCTGAGGCAAGAACAAGTAGGTTGGATCCAAGAAGTCCAAAGCTAAATCCTGGCTAAAGCATGGTTCATGCTGACCATCTGAAACCGCCTCTTCTCATAAGTCTTGATCACCTATGGGCTTTGGAGCATTCTCAAATGACTGTAGCATGCTCTAGCCTGGAGTGTGGAGAGAACAGGTGGATGTTTTGATGGATGGTAGGACCAGGCAAGCGTAATCGAACGACCTCTGAAGGCAAAGAAGGCATGGTGAAGGTGGTATGCCCCGTGTGACCGGATTGGTTTGCTTTCTCACCAATCTACGAAGTTTGACATATAGTGAGCAGTGCAAATGGCCCCAGGCCCTAGCGATAGCTTTCTCACTGCTTTGCCATCATAGTCTTTGGAATTGCATGGAAGGATCGCTGAGACCACTGGCTCTATGAGAACATAGCTTTCTGAGAAGATTAGTAAGGTGTAACTCTCAAATATATGTTTGAAATATATGAAAGCGAGCGCCGCATAAATTGAGGTGTCCCCTTTCTTCCATCCAAAAAGAACTACTTTGACAGGGAAAGAATTGGTGGTAAACCACTTATGCACAACCCCTCACGGTCAGCTGGTTGATGTGCAGCTATGACCTGCATCTCTCTGGGGAAGGTCGCCGAAAACATCATGGTCTGCCTTCCATCCTGGCCCCTTAGCAGCTGTGCTTTCTGCATTGCAACTTCATGTCTACATGTCCACAGTGTCTCGACAAATTGATGTTTCTACAATGCAAAGAGCTTCGGAAACCGAGCTAAGGCGACCACCCAGACTCTGGCATGCTATGTCCTGGTTCCGCTGTCCCATGCTGGTGTTTGAAGTCCAAGATGTGCCAAGATCTTCTTCATGAACCACTGGATCTATTGAGGAAAAGCTTCTTCGATGAGGTCTGTAGTCGAAATCATGACATCGAGGTGTCAGTGCTCCACCAAAACTGCTGTAGAAAAAGTGAGGGGGTTGTGCTGTGGGATCCCCACTGTTGATGACGACTGCAAAACCCAAATTGACAAACCACCTCCATCACGAAATGACTTGTAGCGTTGCGTCCGTCCTTCGATGATAGATCGGATCTGTGGTTCGAAGCCCATGTCCAGCATGCGATCGGCCTGCGGAGTAACGTGTCATCCCCAGCGCTGGCTGGGGAAGTCTATGTAATTCTTGAGCTGTGTCTCACACACAAAAAATATCAAAAACCACTTGATACAAAAACACAGGAAATTGATAGAAATTGTAGTGCAGAAAGCACCTTGGAATTCCTAAAATCGCAGGAACAATGTCAAGCAGCCATGGAATGGTTGCGGCTGAAAAGAACACAGGACAGTGTCGCAAAGAACATCCCCATTGCTAACCTTGCACGAGGAGGGTGAGATCGGTTCACCCTAGCTACCTTTCTCCAGTTTAAGTCGGCCAAAGCAAGAAAATGCCACCAGCACCTCGTCAAGGATGCAGTACTTGACCTTCAGACCATGGCAAAACTTCGGCGAGACAAACCATTTTTGCAGAGCCATCTACGCCAATCTCTTCCAGGGACGGATATATGATTGTGGGTCATCATGGGTTGCGAAAAATTCTTTGATACTGGTTGCAACTTGGGTTTGCAGCACGCGAAACACTTGCCATGTCTTGGCAACCTGGTGGAATTCTCGGCTACCATGGGACCTCCAACCAACGTGAATTCTTGGATTGATAGGAATCCACAGGAATCCAATGGAATTCCCAGTTTAAGAACACCCATCTCTTGTGAACCAACGTCACCATAATTGTAGGTTCAAAAGCTTCAATAGAACAATCAATCAAGAACTGGGTCAACAAACTGCCCCCGTTTACTAATTGCGATTTCATGGTGTGTTGGAAAGTGGAAAATGCCTGGTGTATGTGATCATAACCAGCTATGACTGTTTAAAGCCCCTAAAAAGCCAGGCATCCCGGGGTACAAAGGATAGAACAAAAAGGATAGAGAACGACAAGTGCAAGTTCCAGCTCATATGAAGGCATATTATAAGTTTATATGCATATGTACACACAAACTGATATATATATATATATACATATATATATATATATATACTCACATTGTGCACGTATAGAAATATGAATCGCAAGCTATCACCTCCTGTTCTGTGCTGAGATCGATGCGTCTCTCATGCTAACAACTCCTCGCTCGAGGAAGTCCTTCACAGCATCCAGCAACTATGATGGGGCATGTCGTTGCCCTTTGAATGGTGATCCTTCTCCGGAAAATATCTGGAAAAAAAACGCAATGACTTTAGAGCAATACTTATTCTGAATATTTGAATGTCTGGACAAGGTCAGATTTCTATCAGGGTCGAACCAAGCAGGAGAGACTCACGAGTCATGACCCGCGTCCTCCAAGCGGCCAGGAGTGCAAACGATGATCTCAGCTCCCTCTGCAAGCGCCTGCAACGCAATGAAACCCAAATCACAAGAGATTGATGTGTATATGACTGTATATGTATATAGATAATTCAACTAACTATATTGTTTTCATATCTATATATATGTATACTGTATATATATATATATATATACGTATCTATTTGATTGATTGCCTCCATTGCGAACAGACTTGGCTGGTTCACCCATGTTCACCACGGAGGAAAAAAATGACAAAGCAAGCGATGTAATGACTAGAACGATCTACCAGTGGCTTGGAGTAGCAAATTTGAAAAACATGACCTTCATGGCAAGTAATAGTCATGCCGTTAGGGATTAATGCGCGTCTGCAAAATTCTTGAAGTTCAAGTCTTTTGTGATTCTGATTGGTTGATAGAGACTTCCAGAAGTTGCAATGATGCGTCAAGTTCAATAGAAAAAATGCATAGTTCAGAAGCACAACAGACATTCGACCACTTGAACTCAACCTAGCTGCTGCTCATTTGAGATGCGGTTCTGGACAGGGTATCCCTGTCATGAAAGCATGAAGGTCTGGATATCCACATCCTATGCAAAAATGAACCAGTATTCTTCTGTACTTTAATCCATCCCTCGTCCTCGATTATCCCTAATCATCTGCCGTGTACCCACACTTGTGCTGGCCACTACTCATAATCTTGTAAAATGGCCTTATCCGTAAATGATGTACATGATGTACCCACAAAAATTGTGGTTTCCTGGAATGATAACTTCTGGATGAGTAAAAGATGTGAGATGTAGAAATGTTACATTTTTGTTACAAGTACTTGTCTTATGGACAGCCCTGACTAATGAGATCACTCAGCTCTGTTCACACCTCTGACTACTTGGTCCCAGACTTTCAGCTGTGGCAAAGCATCTGCGCCACCATAAATGGCCACCACACGGGCAACCGTCCTGAGACCAAGAACAAACATGGGAAAATGAGGGTTGTCAAGCCAACTGGTGGCAAGTACGGCTTTAGCCAGGTCGTTTCTGGTTGATAAAGCAAAAGTCACAGGAATATTATAAGTAAGATTTGTAACAATGATAAAGAATCCATCCGCCAAAAAGCGTGTGAGTCGGAGGGAATTCCATCATGCCGGTCATTTCTCTGCTAAGCGGCAAAAGTTGATCAAGAAATGCCCAGTGTCAGTGTTCACATGAGGCCCATCAAACCAATTGGCTTTTTGCTGATTTCTTGGAGATCTCTCCTTTTCGTTTCCTTTACGCTGGCTTCATGTTCTGCAACAAGGCTTGCAATGAATCAAGTCGTATGCACCTTCCTATCACTTTGTGCATGTTTTCCCGGAAGTGCATTTTTTTTCGCGGTGGGATAGTGGACAACTCACTGACAACATTGACGGTACACCGCAGCCGCTGCTTAGTCACGCGCCGGAAGGATCTGAACATCGGCAGAGCTCGTTCCACAGCAACGGTGCTGTCCGCTGGATGATGTAGGGTCTGGGCCCATATCTTTTCCAAACTCAGTCGAGGTGGCAAGAGTGCCGGTCTCAATCATGCAACCATAGCTGCCCTGATTGGTTTCTCGACACACATAGTTTGAGAATCTGCGGTCGCTGCTCAGCCAACAGCACTGGTTGTTTCCAAGATATTTGTAGCCCCACCCAGAATAGCTGTGACCGAGAAGTTTGTTGCCGTCCACGGGATTTCCATAGCGATCCTCTGTTCGTTGGATGGCCAACTGGGGACCACAATATTTTTGGCTTGCCATGAAGCAAGTGGCATAAGGCCACTCAACGGTGGCACATTTCTTCCCATCCTTCTTCGTGGTGCTGTTGAAATATCTGAAGCCATGATATAGGCAATCTTCAGGCGAACCATCAAGCCAAAGAATATCATACGGAGGGTCCTTTCTGCAACACATGACCTGCTCGTCCTCAGAATTTGGAGTTGAAGAAGTAGAGGGTTCCCATCCATCATAGAAGTGACCATACTTTTGACCACACTCAGAGGACTTGACCATCACACACTCAGAATCTTTTTTGTGCTCACTCTGCTGCGATCTCATACCAGCAGCTTGCCAGAGAAGGCAAACACCAATGAGAAAAGACATCACCAAAGAACGAAGCGGGCTTCCCAGGCCTCATGGGGTGCAGGATCAAAAAAAAATAAATAGGGATCAAAAAAAAAAATTAATGGATAAGCATCAAAAAATAAATAAATAGAGACCAAAAAAAAAAATAATGCTGGCGGATTGCTGGAGCTGTCCAAGATATCAGCTCCCGGGAGCCCGATCAAAAAAAAAAATAAATAGGCATCAAAAAAAATATCCCTGGCAGCGACACCTGGAGGGTGATGATTAGAAATGGCAGCTGCAGTATTGGGGACTATAGTGCAGATTGCGTGGGCGCGGGAGGGGGGGATCGGGGGGAGGGCGCAGCGCCTCCCCCCCGAAGTGCGTCGCAAAGACAGTGATGGCACATGGTGGTGATGATGGCTATCATGATGATGGTGATGATGATGATGATGATGATGATGATGATGATGATGATGATGATGATGATAGCCAAAGTGATTGCGATGATTGTTCCCTCCTTAATGATGATCACGACTTTGACAATGATAATGCTGATGATAGTCACGGTGATTATGATAATTCTTCCCTCCTTGCTTCCTTTCTTCCTCCCTTCCTTCGTTTCTTCCTTCCTTCCTTGATTCCTTCCTTCCTTTCTTCCTTCCTTCCTTTCTTCCTCCCTTCCTTCCTTGATTCCTTCCTTCCTTGCTTCCTTCCTTGATTCCTTCCTTCCTTGCTTCCTTCCTTGATTCCTTCCTTCCTTCCTTCCTTGATTCCTTCCTTGCTTCCTTCCTTCCTTGATTCCTTCCTTCCTTCCTTGCTTCCTTCCTTCCTTGATTCCTTCCTTCCTTCCTTCCTTGCTTCCTTCCTTCCTTGATTCCTTCCTTCCTTGCTTGCTTCCTTCCTCTTCCTTCATTGATTCCTTCCTTCCTTTTTCCTTTTCCTCTTTATTTTTTATTGATCCCTATTTATTTTTTTTTGATGCCTATTTATTTTTTGTTTTGATCCCTATCCCGGCCTCAGGCTTGGGGCAAACGAGAAAGCGCTGCTGGAATCTGCAGGTTTGAGCCAAATGTACCCAGATCAATCAACAAAATTTCAATTCAGTTTGAGCTGAAAGTCCCTGAGCCCAAGGCTGAAAGAACTTCAAAAGACTTTAAGCTCCCGCCCAAGGACTTCTGTTGTCTTCTGAGGGAATCCGGGGAATCCGTCCTTTGGGTACAATTTATGGGCCCAACTAATCAAACAACATCAAACCACATCAAAGAAGCAAAGCTCCAAAGCTGGTTTGATTAGAAGGGCACTGGATTCACCCGGCGCCTGAAGCAAAGCTTGCGAGCTTCCAGCGTAATTTGCTGACACAGTTCGCGTGTTGGAGCCATGATGACCCTTGGTTCGAGACTTTGGGTCGCTGGCTCAAGGGGGATATTGCCAGGGGTAGGCAGGGGGTTGCCCGGCTCAAGATGCAGACCACTTTTCCTAACTCGAATCCACAAGGGAAATCTTCAAAGGTCGAAGGTAGTCCAAGATTTGATGGGTTCCGAGCTGCCAAGGAGGAGAAATATTGGTAAGTCAGACTTGAAGTCTTTGAAAAGCTGATTCTTTTCTGCGATTGCTAACAGTTTCTGACCCCACAGTCCTGATGGATCTTGACGGAAAGGTGATAAGCTACCCTGCACGGCCAAGTGCCACACGCACTGGGTCGAATGGCTCCTTCCTCCAACTTGTTCTGCCCAGCAACTAAGGTCTCAGCCTCACTGTTCACGGGTGCCACTTGTGCAAAAAAGTTTGGGTATCCACATGTCTACACCAACCAAATTCTAGGGGCTTAGCAGGAATTATTCCATCCTGGGTCGTTCCACCAGCACCTGCTGAGAGCGGCGTTAGCCGAAAGGCTTTAGGACACTCCCCAGCTATTCAAAAAATGATGACTACTGTATTAATAGGGAAAGCTCCTTAATCTTGCAAATGCTCGTAGAGAGGGAAACTCTACAGCGGCGAATGCAGCTAGTTCTCCTACATAGATTCTTCGCGGTGGCTCAACAAAAAATCATGCTTTTCCAACAATTTCAATCTGCCACATTGAAACAGTATATGGTCAGACACTTGCAAGACAAATGTGGTTGAACCATGTTTGAAGCATGTTGCACCCGGAATCCTTGGCCGAAAACAAGGCCCCGGCGATCAAAGGAACCAGGAAGGCTGCGGTTTTGCCGCTTCCCGTCTGTGCGCAAACCTACGGGGACAAGGTCTCATGCCACAAGCAGATTCAAAATTGTTTTCGTTTGCTAAAAGTGATTGGGTGTGGTCCAAACGGTACTTACACTGATGGAAAACCCTCAGTCAAAAGACTTGTGAGTAGATGGAATTCCATACAAAACAATCCACATCCAAAGAACTCTGCTTGTGCTTGGCAAATGTTGCTGTGGCACTTTCTTTGTGTCGAATCAGCGCTTGAATATCTGTGGCCCACCAACACCCAGGGCACCATCACATCATTGCCCGCCAGTGCTGCTGGCACCGCATGTTTCTGAACCTCAAATGCCCAATGTCATCCCCCAAAACTGCTTAGGACAGGGGGCCTGGGCGTGGAGCGAATTGGGACTTGGCATCTGGTCATGTGTGGAAAAGGAAGTGCTGGGCCAAGCCCTCGCAGAAGTGATGAAGTTTGTGAAGTTTGGAACTTGGACCATGCTGTTTTCATTCTAGTCTTCACAAGGCTACACTTGGTCACCACAACTATGGTCACCACCGTGTCATATCCACATGTGGCTACAGCTTTGGTACTTCCCCACACGGCAACATGTCCCACGATCTCTGAGGCTATCGCAGGTGTCGGCTTGTCGTACCTGCCACACCAGCTGCATGGCCGCCATGCTAATCTTTGGTTAAAGGTTCTAGCGGATATACAGAAATATAGATCCACACCATGATACATATGTATAAACATGTGTATTTGTAAATATATATATATATATATGTATATATATATATATATATGTGTGTGTAATTGTGTATGCATGTGTGAACTGAATATCCATTCCCTAGAATCAACATCTGCACCATCCAGCACCCAAAAGATCCCAAACCATCCCAAACGCGTCATGGAGGGCAATCACGTTCCCCACGTCAACGTAACAGGTGACTACAACTGCGAGGGCACGCGCATCTATACAGGATGTTCTCCACTAGCTCCTTGTCGGGAAGTTCTGCTGAAAATTCAAGCTGTCGGATGTCAAAACACGGGGCTCCCAGATGCTACTGTGCTGGCTGCAAAAGCTTGCCATGATATGTCCGTGTGATCTATATTGAAAGTGGGTGTTCAAGATGCCAGTTTCCATGATGGACAAGGATACCCCTCTGATCATGTTTGCATGTCATTCCCTGATCGTCCTTAGGCATCGTGAACTGGTTGCAGATGTCTTGGAAAGAATTGCAAATCACCTGCGCAGCTCTCAAAGTCCATGTTGACAAGCCAACAAATCCTGCCAACAGAAATCAGCTGCAACATGATCCCAGCTGGCAGGCAACTGTGAAGATCTGTTGGTGGATCTTATTCTTCTGGGTGGAATGTGCTTGACCCGAAATGCTCATTTTGGGAGCACCAGAAGTGGACACAGCCTGAGGCGCTGCGTTGTCATCCCACCTCATCTCCTAGTCCACCACGTCGATCAACCTCGACCTCGTCATAGGCATCAAAGTTGATCCTAGGGCAATCGCCAGCGGTCTGGCAATGGTCCCTGATGATTTCCAGCCCTGCGCGCACCCTTTCTCCATTCTCGTGGTGTTGAACAGCATTCTTTCCTCGCGACGCCAGTACCTCCCGGTCAGAAGGTGAAGTCTGTCTCGCAAGTTGGCAAGAAATCAAAGGATCAGATCAGAAGTACTCCTCCTTCCCACAAGTGTGCCAAACGCACCAAAACCACCAAGGAAAAAAGGCAATGAATTGAGGGTTTAACAAGTCAAGAAGCCCTTCCTTGAATCACCCTTGGAGCACAAGTCATCCCGTGGAGGGACACCGGTCCTGCGACACTTTGGAAGGCGTTTTCCCAAATTGCAATGGCCAAGAAGTTGCATGAAATCCGGAAGGCTTTTCTGTTGATGAGTCGCAACCAATGGACGGTTGGATATTGGTAGCTGTTCAAGTGTCCCAGGCAGGAAAGCGTGTGAAGCAAAAAACTTGCAATTACCTACAAAGCCGTTTGGTGGTCTGGGATGTCTTGATATTCCTTGTCGTTTTCTAATCATGCCATATGATATGACATGACATGACATGACATGACATGACATGATATGATATGAATATGCAAAAGTATCAAGTCATTCATTTGTACTATACCAGTTTGGGATTTTCCCAAAAAAAGGAATGTGGAAAGTTCAGTGGAAAGGATAAAACGTTGCAGTTTCCGTTTCCATATTTACACCTAGGGTTGGCTTCCTTTTGGTCATTTCATGGATCGCGACAGCCCCACATCAGGTACATAACAATCAACACCAAATCAAGCAACAACTGGGTGGCAATGTGTCCCAATGAGATTTCTGAGAAGCAAAAAGCTGCAGTGGCTGCGACTGCCTCAGCAATCGCGCTTGGTAGGTGAAGAACTGAGCTGCTTCCCGCTTTCGCTTGGCCTGGCCCCACTGAGTGAAGAAAAATCGATGACTTGAGCAACAGCGTCACTCTTTTTTCGACGACTCCTGTTGCTGGCCACTTCGCGTCCAAAAGCTAGGAGTCAGCCCCTTTTCCCATGACATGCCATGGTTTCCAATAATCCGATCCACCAACAAAGGTTGATCAGACTTTGGTGTCAGATGTTCTTCTTGGATTCATGTGTCTACTGCTTCATACTTTCTAAAAATAACAGCCTCATAGTGTGCCACATAGTGCCTCCACCATCCTCCACCATCCTCCACAACACTCAACTGCCCTCGATGGCCTCGCGCATTTGATACTGCGCTTCGGAACCTACCGACCGGCCACCTGCGGAGCTCAATCGCAGGGCAGATTTCAGGGTGTGAACCTTGGGGGTGTTCATAGGTCACTGCTGCCCCTCAGAAATGAAGAATTCTTGGGGAAACCTTAGGTTTGGGGATGTTTTGGGGGGGGGTACACAACATGAGCGGGCAAGTCCATCTCACATTGTTGGCAGTGCAACCACTTCACTGGTCAGCTAGGCAAGGCTGCCAAAATCTGCTTGAAGGATGGTGAAATAGTGAAAACAAGAAGAACTCGAGTTCTTCTGAGTCCTCCCGATTCGTGGGGATTGCTTCACAATCCCAAGGACTCGAAGCCCAGAGGAGAACTCGTGCCCATAGTGCAGTCTGTTTAAACCATTGCCGAGGTGTTCTCAATCAGTTTGTCAGAAAGCATTAGCATTGAAATGGCAGCTACGAACAACAGTATCACCACACATGCGGGTTTACCACTAATAGTCGTGGGGGCTTGATAAACCACCAAGCATTGATCCTCCAAACTACAGGCAGAGAGATTTGAGGGTACACTTGAGCCCTGGCCAGGGACGTGACTTTGTTAGGTGTGATATTCTCTTACCGTTACTGCATGTTACTGCTTGGGTCGGAATGGCCCTCATGGGATCACGATTTACAGAGGTTAGTTTGTGTACCACCGATGATAGAACTAGAATGATAGTGTGGGGAATCGCAAAGAACTGGTGAGTGTAGATATGATTGCTGTTCTCATTTTTGGGAATGCAACTGACCCAGTCATAGCTCAAAACGACTCTTCAGCGACACAAGTACCACAAGTGCTACTACTTCACATGTGCATTTGAATCTGCACTGAATGTCGCTGCATGACACTGCACCGATTGCTTATTCTCTGCCATTCCTTGCTGAGATATAAGGAGCTACCACAAGAGCTGCCTCCATAGGCACGGAGCGCTATCGCAACACCTCACGACAAGCCACATTGTCACCCCGAGATCCCAGTGACAGTGGCGCTTGCTGTTAAGGTATCACCGGGTACGAATCGGTCAAGGACAGATGAATTGATTCTGAAGTATGTGCAGGCATATGTTCTGACATGCAATTTAGATCAATTTGGCATGTACAAAAAAGACATGCAAACTTACATTTGGTCTGACAAGAAAAATGGCGTGTAGACATACCGGTTGGCGTACCGACTGTCATATGTTCTGACATGATGCATTGTTACATTTGGGCTGGCATGCATACAGGTTCTGAAATTTGTTGGTCTGCCGGCATAAATGTTCACATGAGATTTCTGAGATATGCCTTGACATCTTCTCAGAATCTCCCTCCACCACGGCACAGCTGTTACGTGCCCATCTCCGACCTGCAACCGCTGACACTGCAGACCAGAGCTGGTGACATCCAACGGAGCCATTCCAGTTTGAAGGCCTCACCACAGCGGCACTGAGATTCACGGTGCTATCCATCGTCATTTGGAACAACCAAGAAAAAAGGGGCAGGCACAATGGCAATCTTGACCAAGTAGCGTGCATGGGAGGTACATATCAATTCGGGAATTCTTCTCGCAGCGATGGGGTACTGGCTGATCAGCTGTGTGAAGGCTCGTACTTTGTGGATCTTTATGGATCTTTGTGGGTTGCCTTTTTTGCCTGCACTCATTTTGTGTTTCAAAATGTGAGATTCTCGGATGCACATGAACCCCTCTGAGGTCGCCACTGGCTCAATCGCGGCCAGGGAAGGGAAGAGAAGGAAGCGGCTTTGCCGGAGGGTTCTCTCAATTCCCTGGTTGGGGCCCCAGGAGCCCAGGGACACTGCATTGTGGACACATGGACGGCCTCTCACCAATTCAAAGGGGAACCGGGGGTAGAACATACAAATGCGCATACTTCTGCGAATTATACATACAAAAACATGAAACAAATCACGAATCTGTTTGTAGTATATGTGAAGCACTTGCACAAATATGACATCTGAATATCTGAATATATGATCACCATATATATATATACAGTTATAATACATGTACAATTGCACAATTATGTATACATATGTATCCGTACCCCTACGCAGGGATCACATCTTCATCTCTGACAGAAAACTCTGCAGGTCTTCCCCGATTTCTGCGAAACAGGGGGCCTCCGCCATCTGACTCCCACGAAGCTCCTGACCAGTTGAAGCTGACAGTTTGGGCTCGAGGGAAATGGAAAAAACAATAACTTTCCAGAATTTTTCTCTGAGCTCCTTTCAATTCTTTGAACATCTGCACCACCACCACCACCAGCAGCAACACCAACAACGACAACAAGGACAACAACAGCAACAGAAAAAAATCAATCATAAGCGTAGCCAATGAAATTCAGGGATGCTAGCCATCCAATGATTTGGATATCTCGCGATAAGAACTGGATTAGTGAAGAGTGGTATTCCTGGATTCCACGTTGTTCCAAAGATACCTCGGGCATCAGTAAAAGCTCATCCTCCACCCGAATGACTCAATCAAAAGGCAGCGCATGGCAGCGCGTGGCAGCGCCTAGTGATGCCACTAATGAGTGCCAGAGTGAAACCTCGGCAACACGGTTGACCCAGCCTCGCCATGAACCGCTTGTTTGGACATCAAAAACTTGTATACACTTGTCGCTTTTTTCCTACGGTCCTACTGTTGTTGCCTTTGTCCCCATCATTGCTTCTACTTCTTGCTGTTGATTGGGTCTTAGCAGTTGGATCGTTCAAAAATTGGGGCAAATTCCGTTTATGAACAACTCCACTTGCAGATCAGTAAACATCACATTCCTCGAACGTTCATGAGATCTGCGCCCGGCCCTGCACCGACGCACCAGGCTTGGTCGTTTTCAGCAAGAGTATCCATTTGAACAGTTTGGAGTAGCCACATCGGTAGAACACACATGGGATTCCAATGGGATTGCAATTGTTTTAGATGTGTAAAAAACTGAAAACCAATGGGATTCGAATGGGATTCCATGTCTGCAAAAGATCATTCAGATTAGCGTGAACAGTCGCTGCTTAGTCCCTGGCAGGCTGCCAGTGCTCGCCGCATGGCACCTGACATGGCTGCCACACCGGCATTGAAATGACCAAAAAATCATGAACGGTCCATCAGTCCCATCAGTCCCATCAGTAAGTCTCAATTCTGGTTACCCTTTTTTCCGACCGGTTGGCCTATTCGTCACTGGGAGATTGTGATGGCTCAATACCCCAAGGATGTCTCTTTCTACTTTTGGATGTGTCGTGTTTCTGAATTCACATCGGCACCATTAAAAACTGGTGGTCCTATGCCTCCTGGTTGTATAATGAACCTTTTGTCGCACATTTCTCAAACATTGCCATTTGCGCCATTCCCGTAAAGTCCCACTGCCCAATCTTCTCATATGTCTTGGTTCCACAACAAACCACGAGCAGCTGATGGAACTGGGTTGCTCTTTCAGCTATGTTTCTTGCACATGTTCTGAGGCAGGCACACAAAATTGAGAGCCGCTGCCCGGCTCAGGTGATCTTCTCAGAGCCAAACGGCCAAACGTGTTGCTAGCTCGCAGGCAACCCAATGTAGGCATTGTATGAATATGATTCGTTATCTAACCCATAAACACACATGTTCTGCGCATGTACATGTACGTCTACATACGTAAGGAGTCAATACATGCGCGCAACGACGTTACAAACGCCACAAAAGCAGACACAGGACTAAACACCAACCCATGTGAAATCCTGTTCATGTGTTCAGAGGTCCAAGATGTATTCATCAGTCAGAAAATTTTGTCGAATTTGCGACCAGCAGCTGCCTCGGCTGCAGTCTTCATGTAAAGTTTGCCTAGGCTCTTCCATCATTGCCAATGCCAAAAGTTCTATGAGCTCGGCCGGATTTTTCCTCAAAGAATTCATATGCAGAACACGTCAGCTGCCCTCACCGTCATTTTTTACCGTCATTTTTTACGATATTGGATAATGTTGGTCTGTTTCCAGGAATCACTACAAACGTTGAACGGATATGGACTATAGAAGCTGGGTCGTTGGCAGTTCCCTAGCACAGCATGCCGATATGTACCGATGAAGAAGCTCTTTGCTGAACCTCGAAACAAAAGCTGTGTCAAAACTCCTGTGTCAAAAGCTCCACGCTCCAAGCTCTGGGGGCCACTTTTGAACAACACTCTGCGCAGCAACCGGCAGCAACCGGCAACCTGAGCCAGCTCATTTTCGGAGTTCTGAAGCAATTCCGCACCTGTTCCATTTGGAACCGGGCCAAGTCACCTGCGACTCAAGAGTGCCCTAGAGCTGCACAAGCCCAACTTGTTCGGAGGAAAAATGCCTAGCTTAGAACATACAGTACACCAATCGCTGGGACCTGTAGTGCACCTGGCTAAACAATGAAGCAAAACTTGACCAGTCTTCATCTTAGTCATGGAGAATTCCACAGTGGAGCCGTGTCGAAAACCCTATGGTCCTGGTATCCTGGCCTGACAGTCCATTTTTGCTTAATTTACACTGTGTCTTCCGCAGTGCAGTTTTAGCGAAGCCTCCAATTTGTTTCCGTCGACTGGAGCTTACACGTCGGAAGGCGGCTACCAATAAGCTCAAAGCATCTTAAAGCTACTTTTGCACAGCTTCCAGGTGAATAAACACAGCTTACGCAGACCCAAGGCATCCGCGCTGCAGGGATCTACGCAAGACGATTCCCAGCTTCAGTCGAATACGATTCCCATCGTGGAGGTTTTTGACGCAGCTTCCAGAGGAAGCGAACGTGTGCTGCGCGGACACATTTCTTGTGGATTGGTTTGGTGTGTTGAATTTGGGAGTCCTAATTCATGACACACCCTACACATCAAAGGCAAGAAGCAAGATGGAAACATTCTACTACTTAAGACACTGCATACTGCATATCGATACAGGGGCAGTATTGAATAGTAGTGAGCTGTTCTTGCACTGCATGGTGGCAACTGCACACACTGTATTTGACAGCATCCCCCATGATAGGGATAAAGCCTGATGCTGCATCGTGGTCAGCTCTTTCACTACAGTAGCACCCATGCCCAAGAAGATTGTCTTGATCAATGAGGACATGAAAGAACGGCAGGAGTTGGGAAGGAAAATCCAGAAGAACAGAGGCCAATTCAATCTCGGCTGAGGAGACAGAAAGGCAAGTGAGACTGTCACTGAAATAGTGAAAGTTATGAGCCTGTCATTTCTTAAACATGAACAAAATCAGTAAGAGTAAAATCAATTTCATTGAGTCATTCACTCCTTTTATGTTCTTTCTTCCAAATAAAAAGGAACATAAAAGAAGATTTCTCAAGTCTTTGCACATTTCCTTTCTTCAACATTCTTCTAGGCAGATCTGGGGCTCCACACCAGGTCATCGGCCATCTCCCTGTTCTCCAGGTGCTCCTGTGCGTCTGGCGCTTCAAGTCAAGGATGGCCATGTTACACGTAGCTTACGTACCTTGTGATACCGTGTGTGGAAGCCTTTGTTGCACTGTAGCACTGGGTGTCTGTTTGCGTGGGTGTGTCTGTGCCTGTGTGCGTTTGTGGGTCTGTTCATTGCACTTTTCCCCAACACGCCAATTGCCATAGTTTGGTCATTTGATGTCTATAATCATTACTCAGACTTGTGTGCATGCCAGCAACATCATTTCTGTTGGTTGTATCCTATTGTTTCTTGTTGGGTTACGCCCGATGATTGCTGGTTGCTTAAAAAAGGAAAGCCTCCATGGGATCACAGGAAAAATATCCAGAGCATGGTCTTGACATTCAGCAACGCCACTTTCACCAGCACTGTTAAGCTTCCTACTCAAATCTCCTCCCAGGCGTTCTGCCATCCACGACTTCATGTCTTCCAAGCAAGTCTTTGTTGCAGCCACCTGGCATCGCTAAAGATACCACGATGAACGCGAGTCAACACTCCTAGGAACCCACCTGGGAAGCTTGAAACACAGGTTTCTAAAGGCTATCTATCTATCTTTATCTATCATACTTGATTTTATTTCATTGCCTTGGATTCATATGTGCTTGTCACACCTTCACATGTTCAATGCAAAACATTGAGGGGGCCACTTTCGCTCTCCTTGCTGTTGGTCATGATGTTGAGCACTTGAAGCACTTAAAGCACTTGAAGGTCTGTCTTCCATTTTAGGTTCGACGACCTGTTGTTGGCCCCCAGACGTTGTCCAGGCTGTGGTTTCGGTTGTTGCTGCAGTTGCTGCGGCTGTTGTCCGCAGTTGCTGTTGATGCCTACAGGCAATTATCCATCTCGCCCCATCGCTGTTGTTGCTGGCGATCTTCTACGATCGATGGGGCGATTTCATTCCTTTCATTCCCAGATTTATCTGCTTTGTTCAGTTGATCTTCTCATCGAATGCAACATCTTTCAACCCTACAGGGTCCCTTCCCCCGCCTGCTCTGCAGACCATTTGGTTCCCAACATCTTCTCGTTGCCGGGCAAACAGCAAAACATCTCGCAATGATACACCTTGGCAGCAAAAGTTCCAAGGCATAATGATCCTCCCATGAAATAATTGTTGGGTCCCATCAACCCCAAACATCACAGAGAAGAAACCCAGCCACCGCACAAGATCATAGAAAATCCTGCAGCATATCTTTCCAACTAACCATCAACCAATGGCATTCTTCGAGGTTCAGCTTGGCGCTTGGGAAACTGAGCCCTTGCCAGGGAACTCCGTCGTAGAGCTTCAGCGTCTTGTCTTTGGCAATGGCTTCCTTGTAGAGTTGCTTCCTGGGCAGAGAGCACTCCAGCAAGGTCAAAGATGAGAACTCCTACGGAGCACTTAGCTTCAGAACCCCCTGCACCAACCAACATTGGATTTTTGGCATCTCCCAAGAATTCAACCATTCATCAAGTAGAAACCTGCGAGAAACAAAACAAGGAGGAACCCCAGGTTTCTTTTCATTCCCACAATCGAGGAACAGTAACCCCAGACATATGCATATCTATGTGTGTGACATGTACCCAAAGCATTTGTCTCCGTAAGATCCGGCCAAGAGCTCTGCTGATGACAGGACATCTATAAAGCTGGATCATCGATAGGTGATTCTTCGATGCCAACCCCTGCCATTAGCCGGTTCTACCCAAACCATTCTCGTTCACCAATCACACAATGGGCCGGCTTTCCTGGTTGACTTGCACCCAGTAATGATCGCACCACCATTCCACCCGCAGATCATCCCCTGTAATGTGAATGTGATGCAATTATACCCGTAGTTGATGTCCAGGTGTTGTAGCAAACCATGTCCACTTTGTTGCTTTGGTTGTTGTTCATACCCAATGCATCTCTCTATGATCTTTTCTTTTTTTGTCGCGTTTGTTGTCTACATGTTTTTCTATTCTACTATATATATTCTATTCTACTATATTCTATTTCTATATTCTATTTCTATATTCTAATGATTTTCTATGTCTAATTTCTATTGTTTGCTTTCTCTGCTTGTGCCAAGGCTTTGGACTTTGACGCCCACTGCTCTGTGCCCAGCTGCGAGGTGTTCGGATCTGTGACTCGATCCTCCAAGCCGTGCTGAATCAGGAAGGGAGTGCGCACCTGCCACGAGATGAAGCAGCCATCAACCACAACCACAACCAGAAGAAGAAGATGGTGATGATGATGATGATGATGATGATGATGATGGTGGTGATGATGATGATGGTGGTGATGATGATGACGACGACGACGACGACGATGATGATGATGATGATGGCGATACTGATGAGGCAAGACAACATTTATAATGATGTGCAAAGTCGTCAAAATTGTGATGTTCTTACCACATAATTTTCATGTCTTTCCTGGCGTCGCGCAAGCCAAAAAGCTATTCCTTTGGAAAAGAGAACAAACATGTTGAGAAAGTTCACACGTTGGAGTTTCTCAAAGTTGCCAAAGGTGACAGAACTGGAAGCCCCTGCCATGAGCCACGCATTTATTTTTTTGAATTTCGGCTTGCCAGAGGATGGCCACACGCATCCCTCTCTCTAGTGGGATTTGCCCCAACCCTTGGTTGCTACACTTGTGCTGCCCCAAAAAATGTTGCACACCAACTCCTCATCCGATACTTAATAGATCCCTAATAGATCCCCAATTTAATTCTAGAAAAGGAATAGCAAAGTAAATCCATAGTTGCCATTGGTTAGTTCCGAACAATCTAGAAGATGCAAAGCCGAATAAAGCCTGAGTTCAAACCTCCCAGCGTTCAATCCATGGCAAGTAGATATTTCTTGTCTACTGTACAACAAACACATTCGATTTTTCTGAACTCCTGTTTCCTTCCTTTTGCAATATACGATTTTCTTCCTGTGTACATACGTACAGACACACATTTATGTATATATATATATAAATAAATAAATAAATATACACATCAAATAATGTACAAACATAACAATGTATTAAATACATGTATTTACTTAATCATGTATTACAATTGTAATATGATGTAATATGATGTAATATGATGTATTAATATGTAATATGTAATTTATGTTTTGATTTCTTTCTTTCTACTGTTCTTCTTGCCGTCTGTTGTGCGTGCTGTGCGCCCCCTGTGCGCCTCGCTGAGGCGCTCCTTGAGCCAATCGGGGTAGACGAAGCCCAGCTGCAGAGATGTCCCCAGGCGAGGCGTCAAACCCTGCAACGACAAAGGGTTCACCTTCACGTACCTCACAGGGGCTTGAAGCCCGCTCCCAAGGATAAATGATGTGTTCATATGCTCTTAGATATGCTAAAACATATGTATACACACACATATATATATATATATGTATGCTAAAACAATCTAAAACATATGTTTGAATGGCTGGGCTTGGGAGTTGAGTCATCCGTATTGATGTCCTGTGAGGTGCAGCATGGTGCAGCTATGCAATTTCCAACTGCTCTGCTGATGCAAAGCCAAGTCGCTTGTTCCCTTGGGCAGGTTCGCGGAAATCAAAGTCAGAGATATCTGAGAGTGCAGGGAATTGCAGACTCTGATGACTTGGGCAATCCACCAAAATCCCTCGGGTGTCTCACTGATTGCTTGCTGGTTGGTCAAATTGTACTTGTGTGACTCGATTTCACGAAAGAAATGCCCGTCAATATCCATAAATTGAAAATCAATTCTGCAAAGGGCCTAGGGATTTGGGGGGATGGGAAAACTGAAGCAAAGGGATAATCTAGCAACCTGCGTGTTTTGCTAACCTTCATGAGGTGCTCAACAGGATTAATCTATAAATCCTATGGTTGATTGAAACTCCTACGGATTGGCAGGGTCGCCACCAGCTTCTCACCATGCTCTGGGATGAGATCAAGATGTCGCTGCTGGCTGCCATTCCTCCGATGGCAATGTGCCAACCTTTGAGACCCATGCTATGCTGCATAGGATTTTCTATGCTGATTAAATCATATTAAATCTTCCTCATTTTCTGTTTCCAGAAGTTACAACACACGTTTGCAGGGCACCACCAGCGGGGGTAGTTGACAATGCTGAGTGCACTGAGTCTATCGGAATTCACTTCACCGGAATGTGTCATTCCCAGTCTTGCGAAGTGGTGAGCAGACCTCACTCACGGGAAAAACTTATAGACCTGCAGACCCCTATGATTTTTGCTTGAGGAGTCAAGGCGCATACTTCTAGACTATGAATACAATTCCCATCCTTCATTGATTTCCAGGAGATTCTTTCACTTGTGTCAGCCGATTTTTTACAACTGGCCTCCAAGTTTCCCAGGCAAGTGTAATCGTAAAACTCATAGCGAAACAAACATATTTGACTGACAACCCAAAGTGTTAGCTTCAAAAGGATGTTAAGCAAAATGCAGTTCAGTAAAGGTAGTCAATGATTCACTATTGAAACCTACCTACGTACCAACCAGCCCGGCGTCACTTGCTGCCGCCTTTCACTGGACTTACTGGCCAAGTGGGGAACCTCAGAATATCTCGACTCAGCGTGCTCAAGGAGCCATGCAAGGGCTGGGCATCCAGGACCTGGTTCTGGATTTGTCGATCCGCATTTTGCAAAATCAATGGGAAATCCATGCTCAGCAATCTTTGGCCATTTTCTCTTTCGGAGGGCCTCATCAATTTTCACACACCGCCTTGGGAAACCGATTTCGTCGAAGTAGGAAACAATTTTTCCTCACTTGGGAATGAGCGTAGTGGCCGCAGTGTTGAGATGATGTTGAGATGCAAAAAAATGAGTCAAGGTGGAACTTCAGAAAGTGGATATGGTGGAATGGCGGGTCGGATTCGCAGCCAAGAAGCAGCCGGGCGATTGCGTACTTGAAAATCATCTGCACTATCCAAGGCGGCTTGACTTCGTCGCTCACCGTCAGCATGGGGCAAAGCAGCATGACCTCGAAACGAAATGTTCGGCCCAAACGAGCACTGGTCAAACTCCTTCCCCTTTTGGTGGTGCTTGAGAAACAGAGATTCCAGTATAATGGATATGATGAACCACTAGATCCTATGACTACATATGAGTACCACATACTATGATCTCCTGGGAGAACCAAAGACCTGGCGTTTCATTGCTGGATTTGCGGCTCAAATAATTCAAGCAGCAAAATTCTTTTCAGTCAAGTGTTGACGGTGAAATGAGCTACACAAAATCATCAAGATGTTACTGATGCAAAAACAATTTGAATTACAGTGGGGTTATGAACATTACAAGTCGTGCTGCTTGTGAGATGACATCCTTTTTACTTGGCTGTACGAAATTGCGTGAAATCCAAAAATCATAATGCTGACAGTTTCTCCCTTGCAAGCTCTGCGTCTCGATCCTCATTGGATCCTTTGAGACGGTCTTCACAAATCAAAGCCCCCAATGCATCCTGATACCAAATTTTGCCAACACAACCACGATCGCAGCACCACAACACGCAGTCACAACGACCGCAACACGCCCTCGCCGTTAGGTGAACGAGCCGCGCCCCTGAAAAAGCTTGGCCGCTGCAGGGCTAGACAGGCAGCCAGACCACCGCCCAAGGAGTTTCCTGCCACAGTAAACCAGGTGGCAGGAAGTCTGGTGCTCGCGAGAAGTCGCACAATTCTTAGGATGCGACCACCCAGAATCACAAACAAAGAGTATGCAGCAACAGAAACTGAACAACAGCTACTGCTACCACAGCTCTACTGAGTCTACTGTTCCTATTACTGCTACTACCATCAACACTGCTGACTCAGCGTCAACGGCAGCAACAACCACAACAATTGCGATGAACACAACAATGACGACGATGTCAAAAGCAACAACCATGTAAACAAAAACAAGAACGACAGCAACAACCACCACGGCAACTCATAAGCCACCATTCCACTCCTCGTTTGGCAATCATGTGTTTTGCTGTCATGGCGGTGACAAATCCACAGAATAAAAAATCATAAGCCTCAAACAAATCCCCTCGTTTGACTGATCTTCCTTAAAGGCTCAGGTGCGAGCTGTTCCAGAGCATAAAACATTTGAGCACAACCCCATCCATTTAAATTAATGGCAACATGTTTAGCCCTCAGTCACTTTTTACGAGAAACGTCGCAATCTGTGCAGAATCTGGTGGGTGTGAAATGGACGTGCAGAATACTACTAGTACCACAGATTTGGTTGATTTCAAGGATTCACGAATACATGGACCACCAATATGCCGGCATAGGCCTCACTTGAAAGACTTCCACTGGGTTGCTTCAGAACATGTTCACAGCATGTTGGACTATATAGGGGTCTAATCATAATCCCGACCCTCTCAAATTAGGAATACCATGGTATCAGAAACCCCAAATGAAGAGGTACTTTTTCCTAGGTGCCTCCAGCATACCTGTTGCATCGTTGGTTTCGAGAATTAGTGAAAGAACATTTCCATGAGACCTGACTTCCAGTTTTTATTTCCACAAATGTTATATGGCCAGGGCATCCCAAAATTCATCTTGGCCAATGCTTCACCAGGCCCAATCCAGGACCCTTTTCCCTGAAGGATGTGCCTGCCAGGAAGAGGGGCAGCATCTGTCCATCAATGATGCATTCAGTGGGCCTTAAAGCCGAGCCAAGGTTATCCAAACAACCGTTCATTTGAACATGACTAGCTAGAGATGCTAAAGTATGGAAGCACAAAGAAGGCGTCTAGAAAACATCGACAGGGAATGATCCTAACTTCGCAACACTTTGCGCGGAAGTTCATGACATGGATATGCAAAAATCACCCATGCTGATCCACTTCTGTGCGTCGTACCAACAGATTAAAATGATTATTCTCCCAAGTGTCAAAAACGAATCGCCATCCGAATGGCGACTGGTGCCGCTAAGTTCATGCCACAGCGATATGTCTCAAGTTCATTTGCAAGAAGGTAGAACAAATTCAGATTTACATATGAAATCCCATTGTAAATGGCATCAATTTACAAATCATGTGGTAGACATTATCCCCACCATCCTCACATTGCTGCCTCACTTGATTGTTCCCTGTGCCCATGATGTTGCTTTTTTGATAAACTTGCAGAATAGAAGAAACAAGACAGAATCAAAGAAGAATACTAATAACACCTAGAGTATAATGAATCTAAGGACTGACAACAATATCAATCACATCTTGTCACATCTAACAATGACAAACTTACAACGACAATGACGACAATCGTGTGAGCTCCTCGCTGTTGGGTTCACCTGGCCCTCTCTGCCAGGTCACAGGACGAGTTCCAAGGCTGTCCACACTTGGTCTACGAAGACCCACCAGTCGGGAATGTACAACAGCAATCCATCCTGTAGCCATGAAGCAATGCACAGTGGTCCCTGAAACTCGATATTTCACCGGAAAATAGAAGAAGATAAATTAAAGAAGAGAACAAAAGGCAGTCCTTTGATGAAACTTGGACAACAGGATCCAACAGCTATCCAACACCAGTGGCACGCAGGGCCAGAAGAGTCGCGACACCTATCTACAACAGCAGCGGCGCCCAAAACAGCGGCGGCACCCATTGGCTGAAAAGTCGTGCCGCCCATCTAGAACAACAGCGAGGCCCAAAACAGCAACGGCACCCAAGGGCGACACCTATCCGCCAGTCCCGACGTGGCTTCATCCTATACTTGAAGAACCCCGATATCTTCGCTAGGGAAAAACCACAGTATGGTACTGATAACGGACTAATGGGAGTGTCATTTCTGGGCGTGCAGCATCAAGTGTGGGTTGGTCCTACTCTTACTGTTGCTGAGCTTCGCTTCCTCACAATCTCAAGTTGCCAAGAGCTAAACTAAGATCCGCTCGGAACGCCCGTGGCAAGGTAGATCTGGAACCCTCAGCTGTCAAGGTGAGGGTCCACAAGTCATGCTTTGCTGTTCATGCTATTGGTGGTTGCCACTTATGTGGTCTAGGGAGACATAGCGTTACGCCAGCGATACCCAAAGATCTGATCATGGCTTGGGAACAAAGACTTGGAGTACTACAATTCACGGACATGCACGTTGCGCTGCTGTGTTCCAACATCAACATGATCCAACATGTTCCAACATGATTCAACTATCCGTTTCACCCGCTTTTGCAGTGTGTACATCAAACTAAAGCCTTCCAAAGCCTTCCAAATTCTCAAACTCTGTCAAGGTGCAAGACCATAATGCCACTGCGTGCCAGCTCGGCGAGAAACTGCAGCGGCTGAATGTCTGACGAAAACTCAGAGTCAAAGATATGTAGACATGACCTTAAACGTATTGCAGATCTCTGTGCGTGCGTTGCATTTATACATATATGATCATATATATATATATATAATCACATCACATGTATATACATACAACGCATGGCTGCAAGTCAAGATCATGTATCCCTGATGCCCTTTGCCAAGATACTCGCAAAGAGACAACATGATAGTCTTTGCGGCAATGTTTCTCAATTCAGGTGATAGCCAGCCACTTGACACCCCATGATCTCTGGTCACTTCACTGATGTGACGGAGTGGAATGGCTTGTACCCCAGAGGAGTGGGACTTCTGTCCACGGCTTAACTCAGCACGAAGCTGGAGCCATGACAAACATCTAACGATCTGGTTTGGGAACTCGGATGAGAGCAAGCTGTCCATACTGGGCACATGAAACAATGGTGGATATCATTTGTTGCTTCACAGAATCTCTACACATCGAGTAACCAGCAACAAAACCATTGCGGCGAAGCTCAGCAAAGGCGCCTCCATGTAAAGATCACCTGTTGAACTGTAGCCATGCAAAAACACCTGGGTGGTTCTAAGTCACTTCGCCACATTATGCAGGACAAAACACAAAAAACGACAAGCTGAACATCCTTTGGCGCTGTACGGAGCCTCTTTTGACTGGAATTTGACTCAGCTCTGAGCACCCTGCCAGAGCGTGGGTTATGGGCCTGGTCTTGGGCTTCAAAATGTGGAAGAAAATCTGGCTGCCGTCTCGTATTCCTCAATTCACGAGAGGACATCTGCGGCTGTCTATGATTGATTGAGTTTGACTCCCAAGGACCACCAACCAGTCTTACCATGCTTTTCGGAGAGAATGGTAGTTGCGACTGATGTGAACCATTTGCACATTGACCACTGCACTCCAACGAATTGAAGAGACATCTGAATTTGTGGGGCAGCACTTTGGAGAATTTGGCTAGATTGTCAGTTCACAAAACACCACCAAGGTTGAGATTGTTGAGCACCAACCAATCTCACTGACATTGTCCTCATCATCATTTCGACGTTCATGAATTCTATTCTAGTGATATGTGGTTTTGAATGTTTTGACGACCGAATCGGCTTTTGTATGCATATGCTTTCATAAGAGGCCAATATGTCATGTCTTGATGTATCTTTCATATAGATTATTTCATATCTTTCATACGACCCTACAATTACAATCATTCATGTCTGTAAAATCTCATATCTGTCCTAAGATTTAGCCAGGAGGCGGTAGAGCTCCTTTTTCAACTCCACATCCTCGGAGCTGGCGAGATCCTTTGCTCCTGGAGAAATCGCCACCTCGGGCCTCAGCGAGTACTTAAGCAGACTCAGCATATCATGGGTTCAGATACGCTTAGAGAAATTGTAGAGATAGGTTTAGAACGGTTTAGGTATCTTTAGATGGGTTCAGCAGTCAATGGTTAATGATGGTTGCAACAGGAGTTCATCAGCTGGTTCATTGATATTTGCTCAGGTCCTGCCCCTTGCAAAAGTGACTCAAGAAGGCCTTGGTGGATCCCCTAGTAACCTTCTCTACTGTGATCTCCACTATGTCACACGATGGGTGCATCCTTTCTACGATCTCTGTGATCGGTTGCTTTTCACTGCCCGTACATGATTTTTGGCTCGTGGAGATGAGCTACTGAGGTTTCCGGATTTGGCTTCCCACTCTCTTGGTATCCAACCAACTGTGACCAGGCATGACTACAGCTTCACAACTACAGTGATGAGCATCAAAGCGCAGCGCTCGCGCGACCAAAATGAAGTGCGTCAAGCTAGTTTAATAAGCTAATATGGTATCCCCAACAGCAAGAGCCACAGCCCATCTCCAGCAACTGCATCAGAATTTCCCAAACCTGCCGGAACCTTTCGGAACCTCCCGGAACCTGGCCTGACATCTGCACCCTTGCCTGGCAACTGGACCGGAACTCCCCGGAACGCTCCGGGACCCTGCGGAACCTTCCGGAACCTTGCCTGGCAACTGCACCGGAACTCCCCAGAACCTTCTGGAACCCTGCGGAATCTTCCGGAACCTTCCGGAACCTTGCCTCGCAACTGCACCGGAACTCCCGCAACGCTCCGGGACCCTGCGGAACCTTCCGGAACCTTGCCTGGCAACTGCACCGGAACTCCCGGGAGCCTTCTGGAACCCTGCGGAACCTTTCGGAACCTTCCGGAACCTTGCCTGGCAACTGCACCGGAACTCCCCGGAACCTTCTGGAACCCTGCGGAACGTTCCGGAACCTTGCCTGCCAACTGCACCGGAACTCCCCGGAACCTTCTGCAGGCCCTGCGGAACCTTCCGGAACCTTGCCTGCCAACTGCACCGGAACTCCCCGGAACCTTCTGGAACCCTGCGGAATCTTCCGGAACCTTCCGGAACCTTGCCTGGCAACTGCACCGGAACTCCCCGGAACGCTCCGGGACCCTGCGGAACCTTCCGGAACCTTCTGGAACCCTGCGGTTTCGGAACCTTCCGGAACCTTGCCTGGCAACTGCACCGGAACTTCCCGGAACCTCTCGGAACCTCCGGAACCTGAGCCTGGAAGCTGCACCGGCTCACACCGGAGCTTAACTGGGCTGAAGACCCCATAAGCTTACGCTGTTGGGGAAAAATGCCTCGTCATGTCAAGGCAGCCTAACTCATAGTAAATTCGCTCGCAGATGCAAATAAGTATCTTCTCAGAATTCTTGGATGATGATTCTCCGAGCTCCGTCTATTCGAGGACAATGGTTGCGACTGTCCAAGAATTGCCCAACTGACAACTTATCAGCCAGACATTTTTTTAGTTCAGTAGCCATACCTTTACTGTTACTTCAGTTCTTGAACACATGCGTGTTTTTGAAACATAAAGTGAACATAAAGATGAAAATGGGAAAAGAAGATAGGAAAAGAAGATGAAGTCATGAGTGTAGAGAAGATGAAGATGAAGTCGCTGACGTTGCTTTCCCTTGTGACGGATCGAGCCACGGGAAGAGCGCTCGGCGTTGCTCTCCCAGGCGAGTGTGAGCCACGCCTTGGGGGGGCTCGATGCCCAGCTACCCGGGGCAGGACCAGCTTATTGCACCACATAAATCTGTAGAAAAAATCATGCATATAATTCGTGTATGCATATAGCTGTAAAATATCTATAATTTGCATCTATATTTATATATACACACTTTTGCACCATGCAGAAGTGGCTTACAAACATCTCTTGGGGCCTTTGTTGTATACATCTCTTTCCTGACAACCCACGCTTGATATTTTCATACCTTTTCTAAGTGTTGAAGTTGTTCAAAAGCCTTTGCAGCGTTGAGCCCAAAATCACTATGGCTTGTTTCTTGCTTGACCTTCTTGAAAGCCGAAGCTTGAATTTGCAATCCTCAAACATCCCTTTGGATGAAACTAGCAAGAAAAGAAAGGTCCCTGCAACACTTGGCAAGCTACGACGCTCCAGCCAAAGGCCAATGCCAATGTAAGCGCCACAGCCCAGTCCCAGCAGAAGAATGAGCAGCAACATGATGCAAATCGAGGCGAATCTTCGGAGTCAAAATGTCCTGCTGATCTGATAGGAATTGATAGGAGATACATGTAGATACGCGGAGATAGAAGGAGATCTATTCAAGTATTGGTTTTGGCACCGTTGGCAAACGACTCCTGGTGGACTGAATGTCTCACATGCGCCGGATGGATCTGCAGTGCCACGAGACTCAGAGGCATGTTGCCTCTCTTCCACTGCTGGTTCTACGTAAAGATGTTGCTGCAGTTGTGCTTATGATATGGCTACTGTTGTCCAAAACAGTGATCCCTGGAATGAAGAGAAATAGAGTTCATGGATGTTCATGGTCTGTATTGATGTCACAACTGCTCTTTGTTGAGAGTTGTCTTCGACTACCTGTCAGCTCGAGAAAAAGGGCTATGACAATAAGGACCTGCCCAGCAAAGCACTTCCCGCGCCTGGCCCTATCAACTCCACAACTGTTTCAAAGAATGCACAAGAAACACAAACACAAGAAAGTCATGCTTCCCTGTCGTCAATCGATGTTTCTGTTGTGAGTTTCTGGTCCCATGACTTTGGTACATACCTAGAATTGTGTCTATAAACCTGAAAAACAATGACCCAAGCCAAAGGCTCATTATTCCCGGTGCGACGCGGTCACTCCAGTCGTGCTCCAAATTACAGCTGCATAGATTTTCTAATTGTGGATGCCATACAAAACAACGAAGCTTCCACAAAGTGACGTGGCCCATGTACACTTCCAATGAAGAGCAATTGGCTCCACAAACTACTGCAGTGAATTTCTGACAGTGAACCACTGGCAGTGTAAGATTTGTGCAAAAGAGCGGTGGCAGTATCATATGTGTTGTACGATACATTCTTGGAAGCTTGATCCAAATCCGTTTGACCAAGCAAATGTGAACGTTGCCGTATTGAAAAAAGCACAAGATGCCTTGAGTGCATGAATCTGTATAATATGATTGTCTATGTTCATCCACGCAGGAAACTGCAAAATATTCACAGCTTGTGTGTAGGCCTTGTAGGCTCTTTGGGCCACCCCTCTGATCACTTCTCCCCGAACAGCAAGTGTGAATTTCGCAGCGTGCAAGCTGCTAACTTGCTGCAATAGTAAAAACATCAACCACTTCACTCAGAAGCGAATTGAACCCAACATGTCGTTGGGCAAAGTAAAATGCATTCATCATGTATCTGAGGTGACACAAGGCGGCAGAATAGCCTGCGACAATCGGCCATGTTTGTCTGTTGGACTTGACAAGTTTGTCGGTGCAAAGAAACACCTGCACTTGACAAGTACAAGAATCTCTCGTGACTCAGAACGAACAGTACTCAACTGCCGCTAGGAGGCCTTCTCAAGGTTTCTCCGGAGAATGGCTGTGCACGTGCCACTGAGTCTGATGGCAAGGACGGACTTGGAAAATGAGTCAGCTGCCACAGTTGCCATGTCTGAATCAAAAAACAGAGCGACCAAGTGAAGTGCCAAATCTGCCACTAATCGAATCTTTGATTCAGCTAAAGATTGAGCAGTTCATGAATGGATGTGGATGAATGGTGGATAGATTGATGCAGGCATGGACGCAGTAGTTGTACTTAGGTGGAGGCAATTTCCATAACTGATGCATTAGTTCTACTAGGCAATGCATAGCACCATTCAGATTGCAAGAATAATTACAGCGCCCAATATGGCCATTGAAGCTCGTCCAGAAAGGCGACCCAAAACAGGCCCTGGCCTTGTCAAACCAAGAGTGAATCAGAATAGGTGTCCGTAACCGTAGTTGGCACAGCTCCGCAGTCGTGGTAATTTCATTGCAGCCATGAGGACACCATTTCCCATAGCACTCCATAGTTGATGACCGGGAGCACCCCATGACTTTATCACTACTTCCACAAGGCCCCCAGCCTGCCGCGCAGCTGCCACTGCATGCCAAGCAGTCGTCGACATGGCACCCGATAGCGTGGCCCTCAAGGGAGGACCTCAATCTGGAACCATTCGGAACAGTCGGAAAGTAAGATCTGCTGTCTCGGAGTACGGAACCTTCTCGGAAGCTGAGATGTTTTCTCAAATTCCAGGCGCATTTCTTCATTCCCACAAAGTGCACGAGAGTCTCCAAGCTGCTTTCATTCTCTTTAACGCATAGATCTGAAAGAAAGATCTTTAAAGGGGAAACGATGATCATGACAACAAATGGCTGAACTCACATCTAAGCTTCTGACCATCGCGGACCGCAGTTGCTTTGAGGCTTCCACGGTTGACGAGCGAAGTTTGGTGCCCCACGAGCGAAGTTTGTATTACTCTAAGAGGAGTTCTCTGCGACCGACTGCGGTTTGGAGTCGGCAACGCCTTCAAAACCACCGGATTTTGCGGCACCCGCGTTGTGGTCGTCTTGGTGCTCGGAAGCCAAGCCCAGGCTGGGACCACCACGCCGGGCGGAGTGAAGGATCGTGTTTGCCGCGCCTGCGGCTCTGCAAGCTCTGCAACTCCGCTGTGGTGGGACTGCTGTGAATGGCTCGACCTAGCTCGAACCTGGGAAGGCATGGCACCAATGGTACTGATGCCCGAGAGAGGCACAGGAGACGCGACCAAAGGTCTCGAAGAACGAGTCATTTCTGGTCCCCGGGAAGGGGTTGATGTCACGCTCTGGGATCTCAAGTCGCTTCGCGGGCTCCAAACAGAGGATCTGGTCTTTGGGCACTCCCTGAGCAACACGCAGTAGTGGCAGAAGTTTTGAGTTGTCTCGTTGCACCCCCTTGTAGATGATCATCCCAGTGTGCACACAAGAGTCTTTTCTCAACGCAGATTCAAGTTACCCAAAAAACATCCTTAACGATGGTGTTTTTTTCACACTGCCCCTCTTCAAATGTAGACACAATCAACCTTAAAAACATGTCACCGACCTCAGCATCTTTGACTGTGAAGGCAGACCAGCAGGCCTTATCAACCGCAAAGGCAAAGGACAAGACGTGCTTGCTCAACGAAATACAGAAACGCTAGATAGATAGATAGATAGATAGATAGATTGATTGATTGATTGATTGATTGATTGATTGATTGATTGATTGAGAGAAAAATAGATAGATAACAAAGATAGATAGATAAGAAAGATAGATAGATAGATAGATAGATAGATAGATTGATTGATTGATTGATTGATTGATTGATTGATTGTAAGAAAATAGATAGATAGATAGATAGATAGATAAATAGATAGATAGATAGATGGATTGATTCCTGAATTGAAAGAAAAATAGATAGAACGAAAGATAGATAGATAGATTGATTGATTGATTGATTGAAAGAAAAATAGATAGATGGATGGATGGATGGATAGATTGATTGATAGAAAGATAGATAGATAGATAGATAGATTGATTGATTGATTAATTAATAGATAGATAGAAAAATAGATAGATCGATAGAAACCTAGATAGATAGATAGATAGATAGATAGATAGATAGATAGATAGATTGATTGATTGATTGATTGATAGACAGATAGATAGATAGATAGATAGATAGATAGATTGATTGAAAGAAAAATAGATAGATAGATAGATAGATAGATAGATAAGAAAGATAGATAGATAGAAAGATAGATAGATAGACAGATAGATAGATTGATTGATTGATAAAAAGAAAAATAGATAGATAACAAAGATAGATAGATAAGAAAGATAGATAGATAGATGAGAGGAAATTAGAGCAGATGAGAGAAGAAAAGTAACTTAAAAAAGCAATTGAATAAAACAAGATAACAAGAGTTTACATGCTTTCATTCAGAATGTATGTGTTCATTTTCCTGGCATTTTGCACAGTCCTTGCATTCCTTTGTATGGAAGTGAGATTCATTGAATGAGTCATGAAAACATTGAAAGGTAGGCCCTCAAAGACGCGCTGACATGCGCTCACCATATATTCATGACAATGAGCAGTGCGAACACTGACCAAAATCCATGAGAAATATAGAAAAAAAGTAGCAAAATCCGCATTGGTGGAAGACCCAGGCTCATGGGCTTATAATCATCCCAGGACAGGTTGTGCGCCCAACACTGCTTTAGGTCCCGAAACAAGCAGGGAATGCCTAAAGAAATGGGATTTCACTCTTGCTCTTCCAACGACACAGGAAATTGACAAAGTTTATCTTTATGCTCAGGATGTAAAATCAGGGCTGCCCTGACTTCAAGCCACACCCATTTAGGGGTGTCTGCAAGTGCCGGTCCCCTCAACGATCAAAAGATTATCATACCACGCAGCCCATCAAAATTCAGGATACCACTAAACGGGCCCTTGGAAATCTCCCTTTGTTGAATACTTTTGAGTACAACCCGTTCTTGGTGATATTCAGCGCAGTCGTGGTAGCAGTGGTCAGCCCAAATGATCAAAGTAGGAAAAGAACACAGGAGAACACGGGTTGGGGGCTACACCATCTGTATCCAATGCTGTATCCAATGCCGTATCTCTCATTCGAACCATGCGCATCTGAAAGTCGCCGAAGCTTGGCGCTGAACCTCTGCACTTGAGCACTCTGAGCACCGCCTGCAGCTGGGATCTGGCAGCAACTGCTGCTTTATCGCGACATGTCGTGACAATACGAAGGTTTTTCCAACCACCAACGCTGTAGTCATCATTGGCCCTCGCCAGTAAGACTGTAGAGGTGATCTAGCCATCTGCTGCGAAGTCACTAGATGATGTGCAGCAGTGTCACAGTGTTGGTAAAAACTGTGAAATGCTTAGCTTTGCGCTCAAACTGCGATCTTTATGTAGTGGGAAAAATATGCACTTTGGAGGCTCTCACTCTTGATACTGCTGAGAACGACAAGGCCAGATAATACTTCGAGCCGAATTGGTCAAACCGGCCAAGAAAATCCTAATACAGAATAGTTTGTAAACCAAGTGGCATCATACCCAAATCCATCCAACATACCACAACATATCTCAACCATTTCTCGTAAGTTCCGCAAACTGCGAATGGACCAATCAACTCTCAGTGCTCACTTTAGAGTTGTTCTCCCCCTTCGCCTGGCAGAGTTGGCGGCGTCGGGTACGCACGGACCTGCAACCAACTCCATGGGAAATCCCCACCCCATGAGGGCTTGTCTGTGGTCAAATTTTGCTGAGGAAATCGTTTGGTTGCAGAACTCGCTCATGAGTCCTTCGACTTTCGGCATTCACGCATTGCAATGGATGGTGTCTCAAAGGCTATATGACTTTGCAATTTTGACTGGGCAACATCAGCACTTGAAGCTCTGCGAATTCGCTTGTCCCCTGAGCGCTTTTTGGCTGTCAGCAACTAGCAGTTTCGCTGCTTCAACCTATGAAACGTATTTAAACGATTTGAAATAGAAGTTATGTGTGGTTCTTCCACACACTCAGACAGAAGTTGATCAAAAGGTGCCGCGCGTGGCTCAGGTTGGGCTGGTCTTTGGCCCAAGATGGGGTCACCATTCTTCTCCGAAATCTCGGTGGTAGCTCGATTTAGACAGACCTCAGGACAAGTCGACCCTTGTGATGTGACTTGCTGTTATTGATCATCATTACCTTAACACAAGGTGTGATCTGGCCATATCTGGCGTTTGTTCATGATGTGATAGAGTAATCTCGTCCTGGTAGATCCTGCTGCTTGCAGCAGTTTCAAAGTGAATCAAAAAGTGCACAGCGAGTCGTCGAAGCTTGCCTTACACGTGTTGTCATTGCCAAGAAGCAATAGCTTCATCAACCAAGGATGTCGTATGGATACGTAGTCCTGTAATGCAGCAGTCGCTGAATGCAATTGGACCAGCACAAATCTGCATGATGGGTAACTATGGCAGATGTGCGGTCCCCCAGCTCACGAAGTGAAGGTGTACCCCCCAAGTGCTTGATGGTTTACCAAAAACATCCGAAACTGTCAGGGATGGCAACTGACGATACTCCCATGGCTACAACCCCAGATGCAACCTGAATGCTTGACAGACTCTCCCATCAATGTTTTGCCGCACTTCTCAGTGCAATGCCGTTTGGCATAGCGGAAATCTCCAAAGGTGAAACGCGAATGTCAACTGAAGAACTGAGGGTCATGAATTGTTATTGTGTTTGCCAGGGACTATAACACCCACGGGTGTCCCTTGGCAGCTTCTCCCTCGTCGTGGTCTACAGATCAGTGGATGATTTCGGCTCACCTGAGGCACAAATCGGATTGCTGGCTTACCCGAAATCAAATCCATTCGGGTTTGCAGGAACAACACAGAACTTGCCTGTGCGTCCTGTGCGTGCTGCTTATCGAAAATCTGTGGTGTGAAGTGATCACTCGCAAGACCAATGCAAAGGTTTCTGCAGCTTTGGTTGTGTTAAGTTTTGTCCCAGGACCGCGATGAGATGTCAGGATGCGTTTCACACAGCAATTGACTACCAGTTGTGAAGTGCCATCAAGGCCGCTCTTCACTTCCATGCTATCCAGGGCGATCCAAGTCTTTGCAAAGGGTTCACTTCGGGCCCAACCGCAGTGGACGTTGTCTTGCGCTTGCCGCTTTTGGCATGACCGCGCTTGCAGTGCACACACTTGCCGTTCACAACTCGGCAATCTCAAATGGCCCAACCATGGTTCGTAGGTCTCAAGATAGCCACTCACTGACTTCGCTGCTGTCACCTTCAGCATTGACAGAAACAGAATATAATTTTTGCATTCACAACCAATGGACTTACAGTAAATTATCCAACTGGGTGTCGGTCAAAGCTTTGAACATTCAGCAAATGATCATAAAAGGTATCAGCTTGTTGGGATGGTATGACCAAGACCCATACTATCACATCCAAAGACTGCATAGTACTGTATACCGTTGTTGGATATCGTTGGGTTACATGTTTGAATGGCAAAAAGTCAGCAACAACCCTCACCTCCACCCCTGGGATCGCCCCAGGTGATGACTTTTCCATCATTCCGAACAGCTGCGAAAGCTCCGCTGGCTGCGTGAATACGGTGAATGTTTACGAGGTCCGCCTGTACCTGATCAAAATGGTGGTTGAAATCTACCTGAAATCCGCAATTCAAACGACAATAGTGAAGCAGTTTCTGCTTACCTGAGCCTCCTGGTCCAAAGGCATGCGACAGCAACAGCTACACAACAAGAAGAAACTAAAGAAAGACGAACTTTCTGAAACCCCATCACTTAAAAGCCAAGATGCCTCGCAACTATCCCCACCTGTTGATGGATCGCCCCAAGAGATCACAGATCCATCAGATTTGATGGCTGCGAAAGCTCCTTCATTTGGAACGACCTGCTGCACATCTGTGAGCGCTGCTTCGGAGCCCAGGGTAGCGCGTTTGGAGCCCCACGTCACCACCGAAGCGTCCTCCTTGATGGCTGCGAAAGCCGAGTCTGTGGCAACCACTTGGCGGACTCCGGAGCTCAGCCTGGGCTAACGTAGGTTGTTTACGTCGCAAAAAAAAACCTTCATGTTTGTAATGTCTATGATAAATTATTCATTTATAGTGAAACTATCACTTCTGTTCATTTCTTATCATCTCTTGTGTTTTCTATCTATTCATTCACTTATTCTTGTCATTTCTTCCTCTTACATCTGCATTACATTGAATGACCTTGCAGTACATGGATCAACTCATGATGAAGCTACTCTTCCCAGTACATATGTATACACAAGTGCATCTTTGAATAGAAACCAGTGAGGAAAAAGATGTACTTTAAACACTTGGGTCGGTGTGTTGCTTTTTTGCTTGTGAATTTTGCACAGTTGGATGCACGGTCCACAGTACAAGCGTGAAGCGCAGACGAGTATCTCTTCGGCATGGCCGCTTGCATCTCCGCCAGCCTCAGGAGAGCCCCATGCTATCAAGCTTCCATCATTCTTGATGGCTGCAAAGGCCCCTTCACTGCTGCAAAGTTGTACCACATCATGGAGCTTGTCGCGAACTTGACTGCTGTCGCCACCAGTACATGAAGCACCTGGCAGTGGCAAGTTCTGTGTCTGCCCTTGTCATTCAACTGTTGAGACTTCACGGAAGGTCGTCGAGCACATCAAACGAGTCACAGCACAACTTTGACTTTCGCAAATTCTTCCCTTTGCTAAGGTGAGAATTGGGTCACATGGAAAATGTGTCGCTGTCTCTCCCGACTAATTCACAGCAACAGGGGACCCAAGTCAACTCGCCAGGTGCACCCCATGTCACGACGTTGCCACTTCTTGTCAACGCGGCAAAGGATCGCGTTGTTGAGTGGATCTGTACCACATCAATGAGGTCCTGTTGGCAACTGGAGCAATCTCCACCACCTGCAGGGTCTGCAGGTCTGACGCACTGTTGATCGGAGATGCTTCAGGATACGCTTGGCCAAGCAGTGGAGAAACAATAACACACACTGGCTTGCTCGTGCACATGAGATTTCATGTGCTATGAGTACTTGTCTGTTGAAAGTGTGCGGGCTGTCGATAAACTGGACGCGCAGAAACAAACAGGGAGGTGTTCAACCACTAAACATGGTGCCATCTTTGACGGATGCTTTGAGTAACGCCGCCACTTATGCGTACAATTATATGCCGCTGGCTCATAATCTCGCGCTGTAGTCACGTCCCAAATTTGCATCCAAGTTGTTTTGACAAGCCTTGGCACTGGTTGCGTGTGAGGACCTCACCACTGCCCCACCTGTGACGGCACCCCAGGTCACCACTGAACCATCTTCCCGGACAGCAGCAAACGCCACGGAGCTCGAATGGATCTGCTTCACATCGAAGAGTTGGCTCTGAACTGCCTCCGGGAAAGGGCAATCCAATGGCAAAACAATTTTTATTATCCCTCAAAATTACAGTAATGCTATTGATTTATTTGTCTACATCTACCTATTTATGAATCACTTGCTTTCATTTCTAAGTATGCTTCAATTTGATCCCAGGCATTCCCTTGAGCAGCGTCGAGATTGCCTCGCTTTTGCAGAATAGAGTGACACCATCATAGACCCCAAATGGTCCTGAACATGTTGGGTAAATTTCAGTACCTATGTGGTATAAAAACTGTGTTTTGAAACTATACGTAGTACAGTCACGTGTCTATCTGCATAATAAACTGCGAATACATACACATACATTGTACGCTGAAGCCATTTATAGTTTTCCACATTATCAAAAACTGTCCTCTCAAAATACTGTTTGCAACAAGAAAGGGAACCAACAAGGACCGAGATAGCGAGGAGTAAGAAAAGGGACATTACGGAGCAGACAAGTGGAAGAGGTGGACAAAGTAACCAACAAGGAGTGAGACAAAAGGAGAGACCAAAGAAAGAGGCGAAGACAAAAACCAGCAACAAGGGAGACAAGGAAGGAGACAAGAAGAAGAAGAGGCGGAAACTGTAACCAACAAGAATGACAAGACGGCAAACAAAGGGACACAAGAAGAGAGACAAGATGAAGAGGCAGACAAAGCAACGAAGAAGGGAGACAATAAGGGAGACAAGGGAGAGAAGAAGGGAGACAAGAGGCAGGGGCGTACGCAGCAAGCAACAAGGAGAGCGACAAGAGGGGAGACAACCTGCCACCATCCCAGACCGAGGTGGAAGTTCTAAGCAGTGAGAACCCTCACACTTCCATCTGTTTGGGGAAGGAAAACCCATCCCATTGCGAAGCTTATAGTTGATTCGTAAGGTCCTAAGCGACAGATTGAAACCTGCCGACGATGAACCATGTAGTTTACCCTCCTGCAAAAATCAACAAAGCCAAGCCAGGCTCTTTTGACAGCTGAAGTAGTGGCATATGAGTGAACAGCATCGCTACGTTTCACTATGGGAGGCGCTACACCTCAGTTGATTCCGCATCATCATGGAAAAGATTCCTCACATCACTTGATTAATGTTCAGATTCCCAATATTCAAACCACATGTGACAAGCTCAAACTCAAACCCCCAATAGTATCCAGTAGTAGTAGTAGTAGTAGTAGTAGTAGTAGTAGTAGTAGTAGTAGTAGTAGTAGTAGTAGTAGTAGTAGTAGTAGTAGTAGTAGTAGTGGTTCAACCCTCTATTCAAACCGACCGAACTGGTCGACTCTGCAAGTCTCTTGGTTCATGGCAAGGATGGGCCCCAGCCACTGCCAGGCCTGACTGTCACCTCCTCCATTCTTGGCTCCCCAGGTAACAGCTATGCCATCAGATCTAATAGCGGCAAAAGCGGTGCTTGAAGCGAAGATCTTCTGCACATCAAACAGCTCCTTCTGCACCTCTTCGCAACAACCACCGTTTCGCGGATCACCCCAAGATATCACTGAACCATCGAGTTTGATTGCTGCGAAGGCGGAGTTGGTGGCAGTGATCTCTCGCACATTGACGAGCTTGTTTCGAACATCATGGTTATCTCCGCCAGCGATAGCAGAACCCCACGACACGACTGTACCGTCGTTTGTGATGGCAGCACACGCGAACTCCGACACATAAACCTGCATCACATCTGTGAGCTGCCTTTGGACCGAGCGAGAATCGCCTGCACGCGGAAATGCAAATACTGATCCCTTCCCGCGAAATCTGACGTGCCCAGAGGAACCTTGGAGGAACCTTGGAGGAACCTTGGAGGAACCTTGGAGGAACCTTGGAGGAACCTTGGTTGCCCTCTTTTGCTATGCCAAAAGTATCACCAATTGCATCCGCATCGAGGTGAGTGAAAACCCCTGCACCTCCAAACTCAGCAGCACCCCAAGTCACCACAGTGTCATCTTGGATGGCTGCGAAAGCCCGAGCCTGGCACCAAGGAACAAGGCTGATGCTAAAGGGGACATTTCCCAAGCCACTAACTTTCGACCTCCTTCAACTATGACCTTGGCCACTGGGACACGAACACGATGAAATCCCATGGTCCAAAGACAAAGAATGAGATTGTTCGGTGGCTGCCTTCCCAATGCTTCCCAGCTCACAACGAAGCGGTGGTTTCATAAGGATGGCAATCCCCAGTCGCAACACCTGGGGCTCAACAGCACAAAGTCCGCACGTCTGAAGTTTCTGGGTCGCCTCGCCTTGCGGTAGGATTCCATGACTGGTCCCGGTTCGCGGACAATGGCAGTAATGACATCACCATCTTGAAGTCCAGCATCACAGATTCTGCTGGGGCCATTCAAACGACCTGGCAAACTATGGAAGAACTCGGTGTCTGCATGATCCTGCATCATCTTGATTTAAACTTGACGTGCAGTTCCGAGGGATTCCATCATCAGATCTTCATGAGGCAAACTGTTTCAAACTGGGCCAGAAATGTGATGCACCCATATCCCATTGTATCCCTTTGTGCCATGGCGCCGCAAAATGCATCATGCTCAGGATTAGGAGGGAGCGACACAGTGGCCATGTCAACCCCGGCCTTGTCCAGATACCAGGGCTTTCAAGGGCCGCTTCAGTTCCAGCTCCACTGCACGTCGCAGGAAGTTCACAGTTCGATCAGGTTCGACTTCCAAATCTGCCCTGCAGAGGAGCAATGTTGCCATCTATCTCTGTCAAGTTGGGACAGGCCAATGTGTCAATGCGTGTGGAAAAAGTCATGAAGGTCCCATGCATCCCAGGGATTGGACAAAAGAATGCGGCTGTGAGTCAAAGTTAGCTCTCAAGAAACCGATCGACGAAAGAACATCCCAACATCCGAAGAATATGACATCCGAAAAGAGTGTGATCAAGTTGTGCGGCGTTCAAGACAGAACTATGCATCGATTGCTGTGAAAACACCAGCCTGGCGCCACTTAGAAGGACAACTGTCAGATTCAGAGCCATTGCTGCACACCGCTCGAGCAGTGTTCAACACCAGTTGTGCCATCTCTTGGGCTTTGGGAGGTCTTGTCAAGTTTGAGGTGGCTCTTGGTGCCGAGCAAAGTCCAAGACTTGGGTTTTGGGATGCGGGCTCATCTTGTCTCAGAAAACACCCGTCGAGCATTGGTGGATTTCCGGGTTGACATAAGACCCCTTTCCTGTGATGATGAAAAAAGGCTTGAGAACGATCAAATTCAGCTGCGCAAATTCAGCTCAAGCAAAATTCTTCCCTTAGTATCTCCGTGCAACTCCAATACGCACTACTCACACTGTCCACACTTTTACCATCCATACCATTCATATCTGTTCATATCTGTCCACACCGTTCATACTGGTCACACAGGTCACAACATCTCCTCTTTCAACAGGCCGAAGGTTTCATCCGCGCCAAGCGTCTTGTCACCTGGGAAAACAGTGAGCTGTGCACAAAGTGAAGCTGAAGCGGTGCACCTAGGCACCTCTCAGCAGAGGGTTTTCCTAAACATATCTTGGAGGTACCATGATTTGTGGAGCCTCCCTTGTTTGAGTTCGAATTGGAGGCCCTGAAGCTGGCGATTTCCCTCAAGACCCAATCATTTTGGGATGCTTGGAGTTCAACCTATGGTCCAAGCATGAAATGGACAATCTGCTGAACAATGTTGGACGGCCCGGGAATTTCTGATGGACAGCCCAAGTGAACACGATGTTAGCGCCACCCTTCCCCCTCAGCTGCTGATGGCTCTGGTTGCCCTGTAGGTGAATCCGAATCTCCGGAAACTAACATTCCTTAGTAGCCCTGGCGTAAACTGAAAGGTGAATGTTAAACAAATGCACAAGTTGGCTTCTCTTTGGTTATGACTCCTAGCACGAACAGCATCAAAGGCAACTTCATGGCCGTCTTCATGAACAACCACAACAATAATAACAACAACGACGACGACGACGAC
>VSDK01024052.1:0-104496 GCA_009767595.1 Symbiodinium kawagutii
GGCGCTATCTCCTTTTTCCGAGAGCACACTCCAACACAGACTGAAACTGTTCTTGGAAGGTTTTAGAAGTACAGAAGAGCAACATGCCAAACACGAACCTGGAAAAGCAGCCGTCCTTTCTCACAAAGCTGTTGGCTTTCAATGCAAACCTCCCTCTTTCTGCCTCACTGTCCTTGCAAGCGGATTGCCAAATGCTTGCGCGGACAAGGCTCACATTGTACAAGCAGCTTAGCTTACATGATTTGACATATTGTATCGCTCCTTTTGCGATGTTTGATGTCTCCCTCCCTGTCTCTTTCTTTCTCTGTCTGACTCTCTCTCTCTCTCTCTCCCTCTCTCTTTCTCTCTCTGCACGTTAGCATATCTACGGATATAACTGATATAACTCAAACCGATAAACAAACAAAGTAATAAATAAACAAATAAGTAAATGCATTGAACGGAGAGATACATGTATGCAAATGGTATATGCACACACACACATACATATGTACTATATATATATATATATAGAGCACCAACTCCATGTTTACAAATGTTTATAGTATATCTTTGTGAGATTTGTGAGTGTATCTCCTTCATTTCCGGGACCACCCTGTGTGAAGCACAAGGTACCGACCACTAAACAAATCTCGCAACCTTCGCAAATCTATCACGAATAAACAAGTTCCTGAAACATCTTTAGCAAGGAGCTAGCCCCTGCATGAAGAGTTGTTTGGCATAAATGCCTTAGAAAGACTTTCTGCATCATTGCAGCTTTCAAACTTTTGACAACTTCCTGACAAGTGCACGTCCCCGTGTCCTGCTTTGACTGGATACTCATGGATGGCTCGGAGCTCTTCTGGGTCTTCTGCTTTTTCGAAGGCTCATCCGATTCATCCTGACAAATGAATACAAATGATCCATCTTTGAAACCAAAATTGACTGTGACAACTCCGCGAGCAATCTGCTCGACCGAGGCTCACAGTCCTGAGAAGCTCTGGTCTTACGAACATCCTCGGGCATTCAACATCTGGCATCATATAATCAAGATTATCTAACCCTGTCAAATCCCAAACCCGGCTGCATTCAACGTTTCATCTGTTTCTGCACAAGCAGCTGCAAATACATATCAACTTTCAACGCAGCAAAGCAGTCCTTCATCCTTCCCATGGTTTCACTGCTAGCTGCTGACTCTTGCGATGTTGCTGCGCACGACATCACCCCCTGAACGGCAAACCCTGAAACCGTCCCGGGAAAGAACACAAAGGAACTGAATGAAGTCAAGAGAAACCAAACAAATGAAAAGCGAGTCGTCTTTTCTCACAAAGCTGCTTGTTGTCTTAGAGTGTAGCTATGCCTCTGGCTTCTTGGCATAGCAAAGACTTGGCATCTTGGGACGCTATTGTAGATGGAAAGCTTAAAAGCCTTTTGCATCTTCGTGACCTACCTACATATGTCATATGTGTTGCATATGTATTACATATGTATTACATTGTATCACATACAGTACATGTTGCATATGTATTGCTTACATGTTGCATATTACACATGTGTTGCATATGTGTTCCATATGTATATTCATAGTTACTCAACGTAATTAATATGTTTCTACATCTCCAATCTAATCACACTGACATTCTCAGGAAACTGCCTTCTCGAGACTGGCGTCATGCTTTTTCCCGATGTAGTGCTGCTGCAACATGCCTCAAACCATGCACGTAGGCAGGTGGAAAGCAGAATACCCTTTGGACATCATCCTGAAAGTTGCTGCCGGTTGTGCCATCAGGGGACAAGTGCCGAAAACCGGCCAAGTGGATCCAAATGGGCAAATAGTGCTGCTTGGTTGCTGTGAATTTCACTCACCACTTCAGAGCCTGCAACTTGCTCCTTGCATCCGCTGACTTTCTAAGGTGGTTTGAACTTGAACGAGCAACTCTCAAGTGTGAGGTTCACTTCTTCCAAACCGCCCCCAATTCTACTCATTGAAGGATCAAACTCGGAGTGTCCTCCTTCCCGCTTGAAACCCTTCCAATTTGATGACATGAATGAAAATACCTTCGTGAGCGCAATGAGAAGCTTTTGTGAGATTCCTTCGTAGTGGTTAAGTGGCAACTATTCCCATGGCAGGTGGTTTTTGTCTGTGTTTTGAATGGTCAACAGCGGGGCGAAGTCCGGTTTCACTGTCCTTGGCCAAGATCAAGGCCTTCAGTAGTGCACATCCAGGCAAGTCGTTCAGCGGACTTGCCTGGCAGTGGCGTCGAGGCCAAGAACGATTCGGTGGGGTTTGATCCTCCGGCTACCATTCTTGTGCGTCACTAGTGACCATTGTTACTCTGTTACCCTAACTCTCCACCAACCCAAAGTTAGAGATGGTTGGAGTGAGCATGGTCAAGATAGCATTGATTCACCAGCCACAAGGCCCGTATGAGATGGTGCTCCTTGAGCACGACTCTACCGTCTCAGCTGTGCCTCAATGTCCCGCTCCTGAAGCTTCTTGATCCTTCCGGCCTTGCAAATTGACCCTTCTTCAACGGCTTCCATGATGAGTGGTGATCACCAGTGAAAACATTGACAACTTTCAGCAATAAGAACCCCAATTTAGTGGACATGAATGATTGCATCCCTTTCTGCATTTAAGTGTTGGTTAAGGATATTATGTTAAGGATGTAGATCATCTCTCTATGGCTATGGGTCACAGCCCTGTCACGGTGAACATTCTACAACTGACCAAACTAGTCCTTGGTCGGATCTTCATCCTTTTACAGCCACCCGTAGCCATAGTGGATCTCTGCTTTCCTATGCAGTTGTGACAGGCTCAAGACTTCGCTAAGAAAGCCTCCGCAAAATCCTCTCGTGCCACTGCTTCCTTTTTGAAGACTTCCAACCTCGAGCCGCTGCAGAAGCTGCGCAAAACCCAGCACAGAGTCATAGAAAATAGCCACCAATGATGACACCAACGGTGATATCATAAATAAATGATATTGCCAATCAGTATATAGTAAAAAACATATAACATCAGTTTGTAAGTCAATACGACATATACATCACCGATCATGCCCACCATATTCACTCAGCAACATCAACAGAAGGACCTTCACTGCAGCTGTTCATCTGAGCTGCCCCTGGCATCCAAGTTCGTGACTGGTGGTGACAGCTGGTTGGCGTGAGCTTGGCAGCCTTGAAATGGGCGTGGATTCATTCGGCATTGAAACTGTCCTGGATCGAATCTACAGTGGTTTTAATAGGGATGTCTACATAATGGATATTTAGTGGCTTCTATATCTTTGTAATTTATGTTGAGACCATCGAGTTGCCACTCTGTGATAGCGAAACTGAGGATCGGGGATGGAGTTCGTGGTTGAACTTAGTCGGCGAAGAGCTATACCCATCATAGATTCATTGCATGCACATCATTCCCAATCACCAGCATTGGTCAAATCTAAGCGGAGTATCTTCTTGCCGTTGACAAACCACGTATCCTGTGGGGTGAAGTCTAGTCGAGTCATTGTGGGGTCATACAAAGGATTGGTTATGGTGAATTGTGGTCAAGCTCTGCAAGTGAAGCTCTGAAAGTAAAGCCACCGACTTTTAACCAAACACAGCCTGGATGGTGGTTTCAACCCCTATGATAAATATTAGTCAACCAACCAATTGTTAATAGTATATAACTGGTGAAAATAAAACATGTTTAGAACCACCAGCCAGCAGCATATTGGGCCGTGGTTGTGCAGTGATTTCCATGCCATGACCCGGCACTTTTCTTCTTGGGATCACCTTTAGAGCCTTCCCTGGGCCAGCTATGAACTGGAAGCCCAGCCCTGCCCATGGCGTGGCCTTTAAGATTCATAGAAGGCAACTCCATGTAACTCCTGGAAGTGACGGGTCCCCACCAGTTTGATTTGACATCATTAGAATATATCAAAATTCAGTGTTTTAATGTCTCTATGGCGTCTGATTTTTCCTGCCAAATCTGCGAGGTGACCAGTTTGGCTGGTAGCCTTCGGAGTGGTTCACCAACCGTGATCGCTCGCAGCGGCGCAACCCCGCCTCCTGCGTGGTACGGCTGATTCCTTGTTGAACTTCGTTCGCTGACTTCTTCAAGCGCGAGGCTTCAGCAAAGTCCTGTGCAGCGCGGCGGAGACCGACGACACTTTTGTGGAGCTGTGGCTGTGAGAGATATAGTAGTTTTTGGGTACCACAGATCATTCTCTATCTTAGTCATCTATATAAACAAATCATTTTTGAGGGTTTTGAGAAACACTTACAGCTCACACACACACATTATCGAACAATATCGACGATGCATACAGGACCTCGTCATGATTCACACAGCAATGATCCGCGGCGGTGCTTAGCTTTTTCCAGCTCGTTAACAGTCGGCACCACCGTCGTAACCGCAATTCGACACAGAATTGACGGAGGAAGGCACAAAGCCCAGCTCCCACATCCCCTGAGAGCTGCTAGAGCCACCCCACCATGGCCACCAAATCAATGTGTTGCAACCCATCTTTCAGGGTAGTCCCTGATATCCAAGGGCTGCATGGGCTTTTCATTTCAGCCGTTGGTCCAAAATGGCCAACAACTTTCGAACTTTCTCAGGCGATGGCATCTTGCGCTTGGCGGCCAAACTTCGCTTCAGCATCTCGCGAATCTGCTTCACCATGGTCTCTGCGATCTTATCTTGAACCACAATGGGGCTGTATCTGCCCAACCACGTGGTCATCTGTGGTTCAATCTCGTTCACAAAAATTCTCCAACCTTCCTTCTTGCTCTTGTCTGGAACCACTCCAATGTCAATTCGGTTCAGCAAAGAAGGCAAAGGCTTTCCTTCCCACTTGTGCACCTTCTTCACCTCTTCCATGGTGCGAATGGCCAACCTGCCAGTTGTTTCAGCTTCCCGGGGACCCCTGCGAAGCCAAAAAATGAAGGACCCCATCCGCACAAAACAATCCCTTTAAATATGTTGCAATGATTGACATTGGCCGAACTGAAAGGCCCAAAAAGAATCACTGCTTGTGAGCGCGTACCAACCTGTCAAAATAAGCTGAACGTAATAAATGAAATTTTGACAGTTGTCGAGACCTTTCTGTCATTCCATGATGTTGTTTGTTAGGGTTCACTTCCCGCATACATGTTCGTACTGACGCATGTATCACATATCATGATGATCCCTTATGTACACTGCATGTAAATCGACATGTGCGTATACAAATTTTGTAGATCAATTAGTATGGCAGGGCTATCAGAACCGAGACAAATGCATCTGAGGGGCTTCTTGCAAGCCTCCTTCAGCTTTCCGGGAGGCTGTTCCCAAAAGCCCTCATAGTCCACGCCATCAGTGTAGACGGAGTAAACCCATTCACCATCAATGAAGAAATTGCGAATCTCATCGAACACATTTCCATTGGGTTTCAATACATATGGCTGGACGAGAAACCTTGGCAACTTCGCGGCAACGTTGCGGCAAGCCGCCGCCCCGGTGGTTGCAGAGGTTACCTGGACTGGCTCCTCATTTAGTAGGGATACTCATCAAATATTAATGGTAGGTGTTGGTGAGTGTCCTGTGTCATGATATAATCATCTGGTGGTGATGTGCCATCCCAAGAGTGTTAGTTGTTTATATGAACCTTACATGACCTTCCTTAGTTCTATAACCAGCAATGAGTTGAAAGACAATCCTCAACAAGCACCCAACCAGCACTAGGCCCCACCTGGTCAGGTGTTCCGTCCATCTTCTAACTGGCGTGAGAGCGATATCGTACTGGTCTCAAAGACCGCAATTTCACTTCTCACCCAGCGAACAAGACATTTCTCATGCGATTCTGTATAACTTGTGTTGGCCAGGCCCAAGCTTTTTCGTACTTTCATAACGCTTCATGATGGTTGTCATGTGGAATACTGGTCCTCCAAAACTAACAAGGGGCCCTGCATCTGGACGTAAAGCGATCGTCCTCCGTCTTGGTGGGAGGAAAATCTTTTACTTTTGAGTACATGGCGGGCGGTTCTTGATAGAGAAATCAAACCATTTCAGGTCTCCACCCTTGTTTTTGCGGATGTGCTCATGGACACGCAAAGGGGGACCCACATATGTATGGAATATCCAGATTCTCTCTATATACAAATGTATGTACAAATATAAAGTGTACCCCTCCTGTGCCTTTTTTGTCCTGTCACCTTGCGAAACTCACTGCTTGAAGCATGTCTGAGATTCGTTTCACAGAAATCACCGGGATCCACATGTAGCCGAGCATGGCTTGAGGCTTGAGTTGATATGTCTATTTGGAGCATATCTCATGTTGAGGACTCTATATATATATATATATATGTATATATATACATATATTTTTAGAGAGTCATCTTGATATATACAATGTCTGTTGCCATCAGTCAATTGACATGTCTAACTAGGATGTAGGATCTATGTGCGCCCCTAAAGTCATAAAGCTGATCACAACTTCTTATGGTCACCACTGCCAACTATCAATCACGGAATGGCCCGACCCTGTGGAATGCTGCTTCCAACCACTCGAAATCATTATTGACCATGACTGACCAAACATCATTAACCAACACAAACCACTAAAATACATTAACCATCAGTGACAGCATCAGTCATTGTCAGTATCAACCGTGATTAAGCAAGCATCACCAACTAAGCATAATCCAAGAGTCTCCTTTTGCTGCTTGTTCTCTGCCTCATACTGCAGGAGCGGCTCAATGTTATCCAGGAAATCCTGTGTCTTACCTTGGACAGGAGTCAGAGGTGCATCCGCACTTGCATGGGAGATGGTTTCTGGTCGACTTTGCTTGTACCCCCAAATCACAAGGGAGTTTCCATCCTAAACATGATGTTTTCTTGAAAGACTTTGGGGGTTTGCTACAGGCAAGTCAACCACAAAATCAGTTCACTCTAAAACAATTGTTCCCATTTCTTTCCGCCGTATGAACCGTGGATTGAGCCGAACAAAACCACCGACTGACAATTTGTGTTGTTCTTCTAGACACGATATTGCTAGCACTTTTTGAATAGCAAAGGTGCCATTAATCACTCCAGCACCAAAAAAGCTCATGTAGGCAGGCTTGACAAAAAACTTATCCCAACCTTTGGCCACAATCTTCTTCAAGACCTCCCGAGCTCGGAAGCCATTCTCCACATGAATCGTGTCGATCATGGGAATGCCCTTCTTGGTGCATTGCTTCATGTAGCGCGACTTGTGCATGATCCATTCGTAGTACTCCCAAGCTGGGTGGTGCCGAGTGTTGGCAGCATTCTTTTGGATCTTCTGGATCCTCCTGAGTCCACGGGGGCGGGGGGGAATCCCTTAGCTTTCAGCTAGCGTTTCGTCAGTCACACGAGCCACGGGGTGAATGTATGGTCAACCACCACATTTGGGAATTCACGATGATGGTCAGTATAATATCTACAAAGTAGGATGCTCACGTCCTATTGATGGTTAGCAACCCCCAGTATTGACCGTAGCTCACCTATGCTCACACAAGCTACCGGTACCTAGAACCTGACAGAAATCGCATTGTGTGTGCATTGTCATGGTTGAGCAGGATTCTTATAGAGAAACAGTATTGGAACATCATGTGGTCAGTCAGTCATGGGTCATAAACAACATTTGCGGTAATAAGAATCTATAAGAAAAAAATCACTCATGCAAGCAACCGGTGTAAACTTACCCGTAGTGACTAACCCTCGCCATGGTTCTTAACCAACCCTTACCGGTGACCAGCAGCTTCATCCCGGCCTGGCCAGTGCAGGCTTGCCGTTCATCAGGGCGATGCTCATGTCACCCCAGAAGTTGAAGGTCAGATGATTCTTGGCCAGTCGCTTCTCTGTCATCTGCTCCATGGTCATGAAATCCACGTGGAAAATGTCAGGATGCAATCTCATGAGCTTCAAACCTCCGTTTCAAGCACATCGGATAGCAATGCGTTGTAAGCCATGATGGTTTATCACACAAAATCATCCACTGATTCATGAGCATTATTCGAATGCATATTTCGTGGACAAACTATTAGTATCAACTATGACATGTCATTACCCAATATATAGTTAAATACTTCTAGTGATACTACATCAACATGAGTTATTCATGCTATTTAGCACCATGGTATATTAACAAGCACTAATCATGGTCATTTAGCCTGAATTCACCATGAGTTAACTCCGTTGCCGTGTGGTCATTCATGAAGAGCCGAACACCTTTTGCCTCTGCCCTGCCTGCTGACACATCTGCCATGAACTGACCTCCCCATCCATCAGCGTTGGGACCAGTGTTGTTCTTGATCTTCAAATGTTCCTAGGGAGCTGAGGATAGGCGCAGAATGCTGAGGCTTAGCATGGCTCTGGCTCAAGGGAAGGCACTGCAAGACAACATCAACGGAGAGACATACCCTCTGCTTGAAGACATATCAGACAGATAAGTAGGAGGACATCGTTGCAAAGACTCAGACAGATCCAACTTGCATTGCATCCCTTTCTTGTGGTTGAAAGGACGCTACCCGATGTCTCCACGGCAACATCGTTTCATCAGGGCCTGTCTGACATGACGAAACTTGACGACTCTCACAGGCTACGCAGCTATAAGGTCTCATCCATGATATTCCATGAATCCCCAGCTAAAGCAGTATGGTTGGGCATGATTGGGTGAAATTGGCAGTCCCTCAAATGCTTCCATCTTAGATGGCAGACTCACGGTGCAATGTAGAATCATCACGAATGATAGGTAGACGCAGCAAAAATCGCGGAGTGGCCAGCTATCTTAGATTACAAACGGATATAACTCGTCATCAAGTGAATCATCAGTCGCCTCTTTGGACCATTCTATGCTACATCTTTGGAGATTTCAGGGAGCTGCCTCAGCCATGGCCATCCCTACCCCTGGTGGCCGCGACGAGCTATCGCCGTGGCTCCGGATAGTCCCTGTCTTGAGTTCCTTGTCGGATGGGATCAAAGACCTGGCCGTAGCCGGCACTGCACATTCCTGACCTGGTCTTTATGGGGGATTCCCTAGTGGTTAACAATAGGATGAATAATAGTGTTCAATAAGATCCTATTATAGTGAATAATAGGATGGGTAATAAGCTTATAGGGAAACTAGTGGTGAATAATAGGATGGCGAATAAGGGGATAATAATCCACTAGTGGCTAAATAGCGGTTAAGGGTCAATATTAACCAACCAACCAATGGGTAACTAGCTGGTCAATGGTTCATAATTGGGGATAGAAACCAACAGTATAGGGGTTCATAATAGGATGGCTAGTACAAATAATTAATTATTAACTAGTGGTTAAAAATAGGATGGCTAATAAGGAGATAATGATAGTGGATAATCACACGATGGCTATACAAGTATTAATTAACTTGTGGTTAATAGTAGGATGGCTAATAAGCAACACATATCATTCATAAGGGGATAATAATCTACTAGTGGTAAATAATAGGATGGCTACACAAATAATAATCGACTTGTGGTTAATAACAGGGGATAATAAGCAACAATAAGACCTAGAAGGGTGTTAATAGGATAATTTTCGTGACAAACAAGGATGGCTATACAAATTACATCACAGTGGCCATCACTTGTTTTTCTCAAGTCATTGGGGGAACCCCCAATTATCATACTTTATTAAGCATTGACAGCAATCAACCATCCAATTTTTGGGGTTCCTTTTCGGAGAAACCACCATAGAATTGCGACAACATCACTGCTTTAGGATAATCTTTTCCCGATTGCCAATTTGCCAGTGATCAGCTACAGGATAATGACAAGGATAATAATCAATAAATTATATACTGTAATCATGGTGACTTGGGTAGCCAACCCGGATGCCTCGAAAAAGGGTGCCCTTGAACCTACGGCATCGGAACAGTGACGTGGCACTGTATAAGAAAAACGCAGAGTTCACAATCATTCATAATTACGTTAATTTAGGCAGCCAAGATTGGTTCACAATGGATACTCAGAAAGGATGGCCTAGAATGACTGATCGTGGTAGAACATATGGAACTGGTTGAACAAAGTAACAACAACTCGTATGTACGGAGTCATTTTTGACACCTGGCAAGTTGCTCTCAAACAGCCAGACCCTCCCAGGATGAAGTTGGAGCAACACTTTAGAATCCCCTTTTGGCAGCATTCCTGCACCCTTTGGCAGCATTCCTGCTTTGAACATCTTTGAACCATGCCTTTCCCCCTGAAGCACCATCGAACCCCAAGACATGTCGCAATCCGAGGAGCCTTGGACCGTGATTTCTCCGAAGCTGGAATCACCAATCCAAAGTGGTGTCCATATCTGCTTCTTTAGATATGTTCAAAAACACGAACAAGTTTAGGTAAATGTTCTGCTTTTCTGATGTTTTTCGTGGGTCTCCATGGTCCAGAAAGACCAGAAATCAGCAGGGGAACAGCACACATCACAAATCACTTGTAGCAACAACTCACCTCTGACAGCAAGCGCACTATCAAACCATTCGCATTGGAATAATCATTTGATCACCAACATAGGGGTGTAATCAAAAACATTCAACGACAACACAGGTACAACCTACAACAAATCAGGACATGATCAGCATGCGGCACTGGCGCTTCAAACCATTCCCGAATGACTTGATCACAATGCCCCACCCAAATCCAGCTGCTCCAAGCTGGCCTTGCCATGAACAATGCCGATGCGGATTTTGAAACCTCCGACTCCGCTTGAACTTGTCCTGAGCAGCAGGCTTTTGACCCGGTTTTTTCACTATGGAAATGATGAAACTGCCTGTGCTTCAAACAAGTTGTCTCCCAGTGCTTCCCAATCCAAGAAAACCATTGTGATGCACTTTGGGACTGTTCCGTCCTATGGAATTCCATGGGAATATGGACCTTGCCTATACAGCCATTTCAAAATTCCTCCAAGGGTCTTTGAGGGCGCTTTCTTCATGCTCTTAGCGACCTTCTTACTCTTGGCCGCCGGTTTCTTCACAACCTGAGGTCGAGCCCACCGGCAGTGACCCTTGCGGTCCGCTAGGCGCCAGCTTGACAGATCCATCTGGTCGATTCATGTTGGGACTCCTACCATCGGTTTCAATACCAACAGGAAGGCAAACACCAGGCTGTTGCAGGCATCATCTATTCATCTGTCAGTGTCCAGTGGTACCTCATGAGTGCCTCAAAGCCATGTCAATTTTTCAGGTCAGGGATATCCAATCTATTTTGATGGTCCCGTACTTGTATGTATGTATGTATGTATAAATAAATAAATAAATAAATAATATAAACAAATAAATAAAAAACAAATAAATAAGTAAATATAAATAAATAAATAAATAAAAAACAAATAAATAAATAAATTGTAGATCAACATGTGGACATAGGTGCGCAATTATATAAACCTCCACCCAAACCGGTGCATCCGACGCTGACAACCCCAATTGCAATGGATCTCAATTTCGCGGCTTGTGCCCTGCCTTGACCATTTTGCTGCAGGAGGTGAGCGACACAATTTGACAAGTGGGCAGAGCTCAAACGGCTGAAGAGTCATTGTGGATTGAACTGAGCAACAATGGAAGTAGAACTTGGATATTTCAAGCACCATTTCAAAACTACATTTTCAATGCAGCATGCTATCTTATTAGGAATATCCACATGGACTGGCCAAGCTAGGTGCAAAATCTAACTAGACTTAAGCACAAAAAGTGCGCTCTCTCTCTCTCTCTCTAATGATTTCAAAGGCAGTTTCAAGTTCGAATATTCTGCATGCTTCATTCAAAAGAATGCGCCATAAATCACGAGGAACACTTCATCAGCAAATGAATTTCAAAAACTTGCAATGCATGTTGGGGATGTTGGGTACGGCCAGTTGCCCCGCGATAGTGCCAATGTCTAGGCTGAACATATCTTTCATTTCAGCTATGGACAACAACACAACAAGACCCATATGTCACAGTGAGATGCAACGTTATCGATGCCTATGACAGCTAGAATTTGGTGACCCCCCCGAATCCACTTGAGGCTGTCTGCCTTGTAAAGCTCAAAACCAGAACGACGGTTGAGCACTGGTTGTTCCTACCAAATGTTGATGCTTGTCATGACTCAACTTCCCTTTTATTAGTTGACTTCTACTATTAGAACCCCTTTGCACCTAGATGAACCCCTAATAAAACCTTTGCACCTCTATGTCATGACTCAACTATTGGAACCCCTTTGAAGCTGATAAGAAAAACAAAGGCACCGAGACGGCACCATCCTGCATAACCAGTTGTTGATCGTCCCAAGGCAGCTACCAACAGGCGAAAACCACCAACTGTTGAGCTGCTGAGCACCTGGTGGTCAGCGGCCAAAACAGTTGATCCATGTGGGGGTTTCGCAAAATTATTGTTAACCACCACATGGATGGTTCGGTTATTATTGTTAATTAACCATTAACCATCAACCATTAGCAAATAAATGATTAACATTGATTAAGCATTAACAATAAGTCAAAGAATGGTTCGTTTATTATTGTTAATGGTTAATAAGCTGGATGATTTAGGGGGACCCCTATGACTTGAGAAACACCCATGTATTAGAATCTATGACTTGATGTCTTTTTATCCATGTATTTTATTTGGTTTATCCAGTCATCCTCGGTTTACAATGTCTTTCAAAGCTTTTTTTCCGCGTCCTTGGCATATCATGTATTGGAATCTATACTTTTTCATGCGCAAACACACATAAGTGTGGCATGACAGCAGCAACTATTGCTCACAAGGCTTGACAAACCAGAATAAGCAGCATAATCACCATGACAACCAATGACAACCAATCAATTCACAATGATCAAGAAACAAAGGGGTCTCTTCAGTGGTTATTCAAGCAATCAATTGTCTACTAGTGATCATTAGTGAATAACCCCCTGGCTTATCGATTATTCATATTAGCGGTTAATAATTGTCAATCAACCCCTAATACTTCACAGTGATCATTAGTGGCCCATCATGAATAACCCCCTGGTTTATCGTTTATTCATTACTGATCACTGTGAATTCCCACGTCTGACCATGATCAACTACCGGTCAGCTTGCACTCCTGGGTGCGGCCTGGCTCCGTAGCCAGCTCCCTCCCACGCCAGCATCATCCACCAGGCTGCCTCCAACGCCACGGCTCGCCGTTTCATCACTTGAATGCGCGCGCTCTGCAGCCTCGGTCACCGGGGAGCCAAGAAATCACAGCCTTTGAAGAGTCAACGATGCCGAACACAAATGGTGTAAATATGTGTAAATAAATGGTAGAAATATGGATATGAAATCCATATCATGTATAAATGTGAATAAACGAAGATATACATACCTCGATTCATGGTACCCGATTTACCCATCGGACCTGGAAACGGCCACGGTTTCGACCCAGCTATGGAAGGTATTTTCAGGTCAAACTTCGGGTAGCAGTGTCCAATGAGTGACCTGCGGCTAGACCAGAACCTGTGACTTAGGGTTCAATGAGTTCAATGAACCATTATATAGTCCTAACAAAATGGTGTAGATATTCACTACAATGAAAATCAATGAAGCACATGTTCAGCAAGGCCAGATCCGTACCCAACACGACTGGCTTTCGCGAAGCCAGCGCTGTGGGAGCTCGGCATGATGCAATGTGATGCAAGGCAAGCGCCATTTCACTTATGCTGCCCGTGGAACATATTCGTTTTGTGCAATGCACAAAGTCTGTACGTGTTTTCTGGCATGCAAATGATGTATGTTTTGTTGCGTCCGTAATCTAAATGATTCATGTACCATGTGCAGGGAATGTATCCGTACAGCTATGTATCTCCATATGGAACCACGTCACCAAGTCTAGATGAACTTACTTCCATATGGCAGTGGGTCAAAACCATGTACCCCCCTATCATTACCCATTGTTTTCCCTATGGTTGTTGATTATAATCTTGGAATCCATCATTCTTGGTTGGTTAACTGCTTGACCCATAGCCACATCTATTAGCATGCCTAGGCAAGGCGAGGCAAGGCCAGAAAGCCATCTCTCTCGGTACTCCTGGACTACCGACCATCCAAATCTCACCACGGCACAAGAGTTCACTCCACCGCTGCAATGCGTCACCATCACCGCAGTCGCTTGCCATTGCGGCACAGAAGGTAACTCGGGAGCTAGCTGAGATTGCGAAGTACGCATATGGAATCAAATAGATGAAACAAAGGTCAATCAACAAATAGGTATGCAGGTTTATATTCTGATTTATAACTAGCTACGTGGACGGGTGCATGGATGGATAGATGCACGTAAATAGATGTGGGACATTGCTGAAGTGAGCACAAATACAAGCTTGATCAATGCCGACATATGCGTGTATATATATATATATATATGCGTGTACATATATGCATACATATATATATATATACATAATCAAATAAATAAATAAATAAATATATATATATATATATATTTATATATAAATAAATAGAAAGCACAAACGGAATACTTTATTGCCAAACCAACAGTCAGTGTCCAACAAAGCCAATGGATATTGCAGTTTTCAATTTGCAAGACTCACATGTTGTCACTTGTACAGTGGCGCAATCGGCTGGCAGTGGTATCAAACATACACAGCTCTTTGGATTCTTTTGCAACTGCCACGATGGAGGGAGGACATGATTTTCAAACCTTGCAACATGCAGTAAACGCTGTTCGCCGTTCCTTTTTTCTCATCTGCACGCATAAAAGCTGAACCGTGCAACTCGTGCACTCTACCTTGCTCATCTTCAGCGAAAGGCAATATCGCTCCTATGACCGCTCTTATCTGCGCTTATCCCTTCAGGATAAGCAGCAGCTGTTGAAAGAACCAGTCCAATTGATCTCTGGTGGCAACAGTGAACCATACAGAATCAACAACTGTGAAACCACTAAGGGAACCAGGGAACAATTCCTTCATAGAAATTCATGACGTTTGATAGCCTCAAAGCATGCCACCAAAACCATCGCCTGGTGCTATGCACAGTACGTCGGAATGACTTTGCCGACTGCGGGACGGACCTTGTGCCGTCAGTTTTCTGTGGAGTTGGTGGTTATCCTATTGGAAGTTCCCAGAGATGAGTTCGAACAATTTTTGCTTAATGGCGTTGGGTTAGGATGGTTATGTGTGTTCAAAAGGATTCAAAAGAGGTACCATCTTGATGACTCACCAGGCTCTACATTGACAGAGCCACATGAAGCAGTACAAATGAAACCTAGACGGTCATGACACACGGTGTCATAGGTAAAATCATCAGGGTGTAGTGAAAATGACGTGCGCCCAATACGATTGGTTGAATCATCTCAGCGGGCTTGGAAACGCAGGTTGGCTAGATCATTATACATATATGTATATATAGATACATATATATACATACATACATACATACATACATATATGAATACACAAGAATTTACAGATATTCTGTATATACATAATGCAGATATGTATATATATATATATAAATATATATATCTATAAATAAACAAATATATAAATAAATAAATATATATACATACGTGTCAACTATCACACAAATATCGACCAATCGTGACACATGTATGGAATGGTTTCTCGAAACAGGGGTACCCCCAAATATCATCCTTTTTAAAATCCGTTTATAGTAATAAACCAACCATTTTGGGTGTCCCTTATTTTGAGGAACAACCATGTACAAGTAGTATGTATTTCTTTACTTGCATGCGTAACCACGCGTAGGTAGCGGAGCTGCCACAGTGCAGCATCCAGGAATATGCCTACAGGAGACCCTGGGGACGCATCATCGAATGGAACTGGTGTAAGCAATCAGCTTGCAAGCCTAGTCCCCACATTCGATCCTGCCAAAGATGACATGACGATGTACCAACAGCGTGTGGAACTGGTGTTGGCTGCGTGGCCAAAGAATCGCATCCCGGAGCTCATAACGAGACTGATATTAAATTGTCAGGGGAGTGCATTCCAAAAGCTTCAACTCCATCATGCCGAACTACTGGCGTCATCAGATGACAAATCAGTGCAGCGACTCATTGAACTTCTTGGAGGTTCGTGGGGGCGCATTGCTCTGCAGCGCCAGTACGAGGAGGCGGAACAAGCCTTGTTCCACTGCAGCCAGAGGGCTGATGAGTCGAACGACTCCTTTTTAGCAAGAGCGGACATACTCTGGAGCAGACTATTGTCGCGCAAGCTGGATTGGGAGGATCTTCAGGCCTTCGTGTTGTTGCGCGGCAGCACCTTGTCGCCAGAGGAGAAGAAAAAGGTGATCCTCGATGCAGATGGATCCACCACAGGGAAGCTCACCGTTAGCAAGGTGTCCGATGCAATCCGGCTTCTGGGTGCATCGTTCTTCGGCGACATGACTGGACATCGCCGCAGCACTAAGAAAGTGTACGACAACGCTGCCATCATGTTGACAGCCGATGATGAGGACCACCCAGAATACCCCATCAATGCGACAGAGGACATCAATGAGGACGAGATCCTGGAGCAGCTACTCCAGGAAGGGGATCCAGATGCAGCGTTGGTGACAGATTACGAGTCGACGGTGCAGGAGGTGCTCCAGGAAGACGCTGACCTGGCAAGCGCCTATACGGCGTATCAAGAAGCTCGTCAACGACTTGCCGAGAAGCAGCGACATCGTGGGTTTTGGCCATCCAGTCGCGCTACATCGAAGCCATCGTCATCGACCTCAGGTTCATGGTCCAAGGGAAAGGGTCACACCTCAAGCTTCACTTCAGGGAAAGGGAAGGGATTTGGTGGCCGCCCCAAGAAGTCACTTCAGGAGCGCATCATGTCATCGACGTGCAGGCTGTGTAAACAGCGTGGACATTGGAAAGCCGAGTGTCCATATCGAACCGAAGTGTCATCAGGTAGTGCAACGACATCCTTGAACACTGCAGCAGCAACCACAAGTGTTGCAACCACCACTGATGGTGGCCTTGCCCTCGAGTTCCTTCAACTGCCCGAGTGTGGAGACACCGCACTTGATCAGGAGACCACTGCTGCCATTTTTGCATCCAGTGTTGTTGGTGTGGGGGGGAATCACCAAGGGAGAGTTAGGGTTAGGGAGATTATGAGGAAATCATGGGATAACCCTAGGCCTTCCATGCATGTGTCCACGGCCCGACAACGGCTCCGTTCCTGGACCACCAGGAGTGAGCATCAGGCATCCTTCGATGAGATCCGGAAACGACTGAGTGACCGTCGTAAGAGAAGCCAATTTTGTGTCATCGAGCCGTCTCAGAATTCAAATCACGCATCCTCCAAGATAGATAGTCCGAAAGACAGTGCTGAAAGTGGTTCCATCGCAGAAACCTTTTTTGCAACTCACAGTTCATTTGGCATCCTTGACCTAGGCGCCTCGAAGACTGTCATTGGCAAAGAACAGCTGTCAAGTTTGATCAACAATCTGGAGCCCCAAGTGCGGGCCAAATTGCAAAGGTGCCCTTGTAAGATCACATTCAAATTCGGTAACGAAGGCACACTCACAGCTGAGCAGGCTTTGGTAGTTCCCATTGGTAACAAGCTTCTTAAAGTAGCCATAGTTGATGGGGGTACACCTTTCTTGCTTTCGAACGCGCTCATGCGAGCGCTTGAAGCGCAAATAGACTGTCATGCACGAAAGCTTCGAAGTCCTTTGTTGAGCAATCCCATTGATCTTCATCTCACTTCCAAAGGTTTGTTCTTGATTGATTTGAATGATCTAGTGAGGCATTCGTGCAAGTCAGCATTGCCTTGCAATCCAACCGAGACTTTTGTGTCCGAGGAGGTGAAAGCTGATGCCAGTGCCCTTCCGATGGAAGCCACCTGCACATCAACATACCAACCTTCGAAGCATGAACCATGTTTAGTACCACACAGTGATTCCACAGAACATGTCCACACGACACACCATCATTCACAGAGCAACACATCCATTTCCACGAAGCATGATGTCACGGACCACGATATTTCCACTGATCATGAGATCCATGAGTCACGGCCCATTTCAACAATCAGTGCCCCAGTCAAACAGGTTCGATTTCAAAGTGACGACAAAGCCGACGTCAGCCATCCAGTGGAAGCTCAAGAGCCCATCTCGACTCACCCTTTGTTCGGATCCCCTCTCGGTGTCAGCAATCATGGCAGAAACAATCAGTGCCCCAGTCAAACAGGTTCGATTTCAAAGTGACGACAAAGCCGACGTCAGCCATCCAGTGGAAGCTCAAGAGCCCATCTCGACTCACCCTTTGTTCGGATCCCCTCTCGGTGTCAGCAATCATGGCAGACCTCGCAGCTCGCTTGAAGGCCGTGCAGACTCACCAGGAGACCGAGACCGAGGAAGATCTGACGAAGTTGACTCTGGCGGATCTCGAGAACGAGAAGATCACCTTCGGAGAAGCACATGCAGGCCAGACATATCGTCAGGCCTGGAAGGATCAGGAGTGGGTGAAGTTCATGACCCGTCGATACGGGAGGAGCAAGAAGCCAGCTCACCGCCGATTCCTGCGGTATGTGGAGCTTCAGATCGAGAAGATGGAAGCCGCACAGAATCAACTCCCAGTGAATCCTCGAGGACGCGGCTCCGGCTCCACGGCTCCACAGGCCAAGCCACGAGCACGTCCCACCGAGATGCCGAATGGTCAGGTTGTCGACATCGTTTCGCTGGATGGGGAGTTCGACGAAGAGGAGGAGTCGTCTACCGAGATGTACGAGTTTCCGACTATGAACTCACAGGCCGAGACGACCGAATCGATTCAAGCCCTCCAAGTTCGCATGCTCAGCATCGAGAATGCGCTGACCAGGGTGATCAATCACATCGAGACCAATGCCAACAACCAGTAGATCATGACATGAGCGATGATGAGAGTGACATGGTTACCACATGTGTACATGGAGAGACATCCAAATTGCATGCTCTGATTGAACAATTCTCACAGGAACTTGACATGGTCAAAAAGAGCACTAGATCCCTTGGTTGTCGTTGGACTCTAGGTGAAGTGTTCAGCAGTGAGAACTCTCCATTGACACAGCAGGTGAATCATCTCAACGGGAAAGCCTTCCGGTTCGGATATCGTCAAGGTGATCTTGAGACCGTCTCTGGTCGACGACATCTGTTTGAACAGATATGCCGACATCGACCACGTCACATATGGTATTCACCAACATGTGGACCATGGTCATCCTGGTCAAACCTTAACGCATCTCGTTCATTGTTTCATCATGAGCTTTATCAGCAGATCAGATCTGACATGCTGTATCAAGTAGCACTAGGCATTTTGCTCTTTCGACATCAGATGGCCTCAGGAGATCATTTCCATTGGGAACAGCCAGGTCGCAGCCTCATGTTTCGTTTGTCGCAGATGTCGGAGATCCACCGATACACTCGAGCATGCGAGTTAGACTTGTGCCGCTTTGGACTCACGGATCCACAGAATGGGAAACCAATCAAGAAGAGTTTGATCATTCTCACCACCAATCAATCCATGTTTCAACGATTTCATGGACTGAAGTGTCAACATGATCATGAACATCAAACCCTTGAAGGATCCACCAACACTAGTAGTGGCAGAGTTTTAAGAACCCAATATTCTGAGGTATATCCCAGAAGATTTGCTAGAGCAGTTGCTCATGTGCTGACCAAACAATTGCAAGAATGGCCAGTGAATTGGCAACCGGGCATGCTTGCGTTGCAGTCCTCAGAACCGTGTCTGGTCAGTGGCATCCGTAAGAGCACCAAAGCCAAATTCATCCGATCCGATGTGATCTATCCTGAGACACGTGCATCACCCGATGCGAAACGACGGAAAGTAACTGGCAAGCAAGGCGAGATGCCAAGCCTTGAGTCATGTCAACAAGTAATCCAATCGGTGTCATCTCAAACCCCTAGGGTAGGAAAGGTTGAAATCACTGATCATGTGATCATTCAACACCTTCAAGACCTGTTTCCCAACAGAATCATACAGCGTGTTATTGCTTGTAGAGGTACTGATCGAACGATGGGACCACCCTCAGGCATGATGACACAGGAAGCCCCCCATCGAAGAGCACTGATGGTTTTGCGGAACAATGGTCAAGTAGCTGTTGAAAAGCATTGGGAACGTTGGGACCAACTTTCCAAACGTCAGCTGATCAGACCTGGTCATGCATGTCGGTTGAACATCACCATGTTTGGTAGTGATCATCCCGACATATCCCACGCCAGCAGCAGCTCAGCTCCAGTGCCCAATCGCACTGAAAGCAGTGCCGCCGCAGAGCCCAGGATCGAGGCATCACCAGTGCCAGATCAGTCCGCCGTGCGGGACCATGCAGTGCCTCAAGGGGTGAGTCATCCTGAGAGCCCAGAGGAGACGTCGGTTGAGCGAAACCCCGAAGCCAATCATTCTCAACAAGGAGTGTACTTCAAGATGTTACCACGATGGGAACAACAATGGTTGCTAAGGGTTCATAAGAATCTGGGTCACCCATCAAATGACAGACTCACGAAGGCATTGCAGATGCAGGGTGCACATCCCGGCTTGGTTCAAGCTGCTCAGGAACTTGCATGCCCAATCTGCAAGTCACAAGAGCCACCGAAGACTGCGAAACCAGCAAGACTGAAGCCAATCTTAGATTTCAATCACCGGATATTCCTCGATGGAATTGATTGGACCAACAGTAAAGGGAAGACCTTTCATTTATACCACATCCTTGATGCAGGTACCAACTATCATGTAGCGGTTGTTGCTCCATCCAAATCTGCTGAAGCCTTGGTTGACTTCATCAATAAGTATTGGATAAGTTGGGCTGGTCCTCCCCAAGAATTGTTTGTCGATGCAGGCACTGAGATGAACAGTACCCTGTTTGAGCAGTTCACCAATCGATTTGGCATTCAGTGCAGCACATCAGAGCCGGACAGTCATTGGAAGAACGGTCGAATTGAACGACATGGCCGTTTTCTCCAAGACATGCTGACCAAAGTTGACCTTGAACATCCAGTAAGCTCATACCAGGATCTCCAAACAAGTTTGAATCAATGCACCCATGCAAAGAACTCTTTATCGGTCAGAAAGGGATATGCCCCCGAGGTGATTGTTTTCGGTAAACACACCAGGCTCCCCGGTTCCGTGTTGAGTGATGATTCAATCCCCTCACATCTTCATGCCTTAGCCGATGAAGATCACGAGATCCAACCAAATGAGTTTCGTCACATGCTGATGCTCAGAGAGTCAGCAAGGAGAGCATATCATGCGGCAGATAACAATGATGTGTTGCGTCGTGCTGGTCTTCATAGGTCATGTCCAGATCGCGGCAAGTACCACCGTGGCGAATGGGTAATGCTGTGGAGACTTGATGAGAGCCAAGATCCACCACGTCACAAATGGTTTGGACCCCTCAGAGTCATCATCCAAGATGGTTCAAACACCGTCTGGTGTACCAATGCAGGCAAGCTCTATCGAGGAGCTCCAGAGCATATCCGTAGAGCAGTTCCCGAGGAGGGACAACCTGACGGTCCTGAGTTGCCCACTGACATGACACAGATCCATAGGCAGATACAAAGTATGTCACAAGGAACATCCACTGAACAAGATATCCCAGAACCAGTATCCATTCATAACCCTCAAGAACAATCAAGTCCGTCTCAACCAGCCGCCACCGAACCGGCCACCGAAGTAACTCCACCCGCTAGTCATACCGAAGAATCCATAGTCCAACCCGAACCCGAAAGTGAAGGTCCAATGAGTGAGTCTCATGAACCATCGATCAAGGAATCGGATGATGAAGGTCTAACCACGGTAAGCCTTGTATGTACGGATCAACCTACTGTTCTGCAAGAGCCCAATCCAGATCAGTGTGCATGGCGATGTGAATTTGATGTATCAGTTCCAGTGCCACTCCAAGAACATCATCCCGATGAAGCAGAATCGTGGGCCCTGCTGGCCACATCCGCAAAGAAACAACGCACCGAGGTCCGACTTTCCGAACTATCCAAAGAGGAAAAGGCACAATTTGCAACGGCAAAAGAAACCGAAGTTCAAAACTGGATCAAGACAGGTACCATCACAAAAGTGCTCCGCGACCAAATCCCCAACTCCGAGGTAATGAGGTGTAGATGGATTCTTACATGGAAGGAGACCGACTCCCCCGGTAACTCACCAGGTCAACCTAAGGGCCGCAAGGCCAAAGCTAGGGTAGTGATCCTAGGCTACATGGACCCATCCTTGGAGGAGATCCCTCGCGACAGCCCAACATTGGGCCGCACTTCAAAGATGATTGTGTATCAAACCGTGTCATCCCACAACTGGGTACTTCAAAGCTTTGATGTCAAAGCAGCATTCCTTCAGGGTAAGCCCCAAGAGAATAGGCTGATCATCATAGACCCCGTACCCGAGCTCCGGAAGGCCATGAATATGTCTCCCCAGGAACTAGGAAAACTCAACAAAGGAGCATACGGTCTCGTGGATGCTCCATACATGTGGTTTTGCACCCTAGTGGAGGAGATGGTCAAGTTAAACTTCGAGCCCAGTCCAATGGACCCTTGTTTATTCGTCCTTAGGCACCCCTCTCAAGGCACCACCCCTGGCAAACTTGCTGGCATAGTAGGAGTCCATGTGGACGATGGGGTTGGGGGCGGGGATGAATATTTTCAGGCTCAGCTGAAGAAACTTGAGGCAAAGTTCCCATTCGGGAGTCACAAGCAAAGCAACTTCACATTTACTGGCATTGATGTACAACAGCATGGAGATTACAGCATTACCTTGAGTCAGTCAAAGTATGTGTGCAAAATTCCCCCGATCCGAATTGATGTAAACCGTAAGACCCAATTGACATCCCCCGTCACCGAGGAAGAAAGGTTAGCTCTCCGTGGATTAATTGGGGGTCTTCAATATGCATCAACTCATACTCGCCCTGACCTTTCCAGCCGGCTATCTCTCCTTCAATCATCCATCAACAAGGCCACTGTTGAAACACTGTGTGAAGGAAACAAACTGCTTCATGAAGCCAGGCATCATCATGATGTTGCCATCACCATCAAGCCAATTGGCCCGGATGATCTACGGTTCATGGCATTCAGTGACGCCTCATTTTCATCTCACAGCAAGCCTGACTCACATGCAGGTCACATAATTGTAGCGACCCACAAAGAGATCAACATGAACGTTCAATGTCCAATAAGTCCTTTGACTTGGGGTTCCAAGAAAATCCAGCGAGTTGTAACGAGTACTTTGGCTGCAGAGACAATGGCATTAGCATCATCAGTAGACCAACTCTCCTGGTTGCGTATCTTCTGGAGTTGGATCCATGATCCCCGAACTCAATGGAGAAAACCTGATGAAACGCTTCCCAAGCTCCCTTCTGCAATCTCAGTAGCAACCCCGTATGAGTACCCCGATCTTAGTATCACGGATTGCAAATCACTCTTCGACTTGATCTCAAGAACCGCTCCGCCCACATGTTCCGAATACCGTGTTCAATTGGTTGCCCGGGCAATCAAAGAGGCATTGGAGGAAGGAACGAAACTCAGGTGGGTGCATACTGGCGCTCAACTTGCCGATGCTTTAACTAAAGCCATGGAGGCCCATTTCCTCCGAGCCACGTTGAAACATGGATCATATCGCTTGACCGACGAAGAAGCATTGTTGAAAACAAGGGCAAACACGAAGGACCGGATCCGCTGGCTAAAGGCCTCATCCGAAGCCGCCTCACATGGATCAGAGTCAAACACCTCCTCTGAGACCACAAAAATATAAATTTTGGGAGTGTGATTCTTCAATGTGCCCCTCATTCTCAGGTCATTCCGAAGCCATCCAACCATGTGAGGTCACTCCACGAGTGCCACCAGCGAAGTCATCGATCGCCTTTGGTTCAAAGGCAGTACAGGCTCAGGGTAGCCTCCGGATTGTGGGTGGGTGGGTTCATCCGCTGCTTGAGCCATAGATACACGGTTGTGCAGGGCACATAGGTAGCATTGGAGCGAGGCAGCTCCATTGGAAGTGTTTCGGCATTGCAGTGGATCAACCCTCACTTGGCAGTCTGCGACTTTTGGATTCGTTGTGGCGACAGTGACAAAAGGAACTGAACGAGTGCAGTGCAGTGTTGGAATCTGGAATCGGTTGTACTACCAATTACAATAAATATATATATATATATATATATAGAAAAAATATACATACATGAATATATATAAATAAAATAAATATATACATATATTTTTTTAGAAAAACATATATTATATACATATATATGTGTCTATTAATAATGAAATGATATCCGAGGCGTATGTTCCCAAAAGTACGTGGTCTGGTATAGGGGTGAACCATTCTCACGCGTTGTTAACCGTTGACCGTGATCGATGACCACTGATCCCCAACCATCAAGCACTATCAACCATCATCAAACATTTTCAAAATGGTTTGGTCCTTGCGAAATGCACCTTTGTAACCATCATTAAGCATCGTGAACAAATCTTGACTATGTTGCTTAACGACACCAAAGCTTAGCAGTGATGCAGTTCACAGTGGTTAGCATCACTTGACTACTACTATCATGGTTCACATCAAACATGGTTCACATCACCCACCATGACCCACCATGACCTACTGGTTGGTAGTTGAACCACCCCTATGAGAAATATTAGCCAACCAACCATTGGTTAATCATTACTAGGGACAATAAAACATGTGAATCATTGTGAATCAAACCACCAACCAGCCTACCATAAACCATTCTTATCAGCATGAAAAGCATTCGCCCATCAGCTCGCTGCGTCATCACCAGGCCTCAGGATGACAGCGTGGCCAGGCTGTTGACAAGCTGAGGATCACTATGGGTGGCTTGGTTGGCTAACAATGGCTGATAAGGATGGCGAATGGCTGGTGAAATAGCTGACGATGATGCTTCTTCACTATGATGCAGTCATGGCCAATGACCTTGCATGTAAGGATGATCAAGGATGATTGAGGTGGCAAATGCCTACTAAACAATTGTTTACAGCTGTGACCTACCGTAAAATATGGGTAAATTTGAGCCCAGGAGTTTACATGTCTAAAGCATTAGTCATGCACCATGAATCACCCTCTATCTTGAGGAGCTGTAACATTTCGGCAAGCACGATCACATTTTGGGGGCTATCTCCCTCATCAACCAGGGAATGCCAAGGTCTACAATGCCTTTTCAAGATTTGAGGCCTCGAAGGGGTGACAACTTCACTTTTTTCCCCAAAGATTACTGGTTGGTGGTTTCTTTCAACCCTTTTGAAACATATTCATTAACCTTTCAACTCGTTGGTTGGTTGGTTGGTTGGTTGGTTGGTTGGTTGGTTGGTTGGTTGGTTGGTTGAAGATAACCCTTGGTTTCAAGCCTTTTGAAACATATGCTCGTCAACCAACGCACCGTTGGAACGACCGCCAGGGAGCACTGCATACATGTCCAAATCCGATTCCTCGTCCAACGGAAGAGGAACTGCTGAAGCATAGGCCTGGGAAGTGGCGGGGGGGGTTGTTGGCCCTGGTGAACCGGACATGGCAGTGGTATGGGTATGGCAGTGGGTATGGTATTGGTTGTGGTGAATGAGTTGCAATGGTTAATGATTGGTCATGTTGGTTCATGATGATTAAGGTTGATGCTACTGGTTGAACTGCCAGTTGATACTACGATGCTCAATGATGGTTGTTGATGATTCATGATATTTACTGATGATTACAGCAATGATTGATGATGGTGGAAACACCAGTCCACACGTATGCACACACACAGATATATATATATATATACATATGCAAACACCGTATACATAGGAAAAGGTATATACTCAAAAAAGACATCATCATCATCACCATCATCATCATCATCATCATCATCATCATCACCACCACTACTATTGTTATTTTTTATTATTACTATTATTTTTATTGTTATACTACTATTTACCACTATATTACTTTGCTTGTACAAATCACAAAATAACTGGAGCCTCTGCAGATCGGCCTCGTCAGGGACCTCTGTCTCAGCAGCTGCTTCCTGCAAGAATCTCGGGCTGAACCTGTGCGACAAGCCACCTTGGGATCCGGGGCTCACCTTGGGGATGTAACGACCACCATCGCCACCAGCTGCCACCACGACTTAAGAAGTCCTCATCACCGTTGCCTAAGAGCACAATTACAATTTCGTTGCTGAAAAAACAGCCCTACGTATAGAAGTGAAATTGTCTCCTAGAGGGTTTTGATGGCTTTATTTGGGAGGATCACATCACATGGATTCACGGGTACTAAGTGATGGTCATTGTGGTCTCGCTGTGGGGTTGTGGATGAGGATGCTGAGAAAGAAAAGTGAATTCAATAGCCAACTGCGATGAGCTAATGGCAGCAGAACCATCTCGAATTACTCTGAACATTATCCTGCAAAGAACTATATACACAACTGCTTGCGGGAGTCGAGGCTAGCGCATATTGTATTACTCCGCCGACTTTGCTGCCCAGGAGAAGCGAACAAGTTGGATGAGTCAACTTGGTCAAGCTTCGAGCGGCGGGACTGGTGTGACGAAAGTCCTCGAAGTTGAAGCTGCTACAGTATCAGCTATGGTGGAGCGCAAACCAGCTCCAAAATGCTGCACATACAGCGTAATGGACCGGGACTGCAAACACCTACAGTATTAGCATATATGTGGATGCGGACACATGCCCATATGCCTACATTGCGCATGTGCAAACCCAAACACACACACACACACTGCAGTTCAGCAGTTCAGCCTTGATTGCATAAGTGTATGTCTCCACATATGCATGCATGCATATGCACAAGTATAGGTGTATGCCTAAATGATATAAATGTATATACATGAGTATATATATATATAATTATATATATTTATTATACACATGTATGTCCAATCCCATCGCCTTGCCTTGTTTTACGGGATTATTGGTTACCATTGCCTGAGAGTCTCTTACCAACAGCCACATCTTCTAAAATGAGGCTACATGTACATGTAAGAATCTATACCTGTGTCAATACGTATATATATATATATATATATATATGTGGGAGTTTCTCAAAATAGGGGTACCCAAAAAATGGTGGGTTTATTACTATAAATGATTACTAATGAATGATTGGGGGGTACCCCTATCCTAAGAAACCACCATATACACACTTATATATCTATGTATGTAAACACCAAACACACCATGTCACTCGGCAGCAAAACCATCTGCCCCACCTCTTCATGACCGAGTCCAAACCCGGCTTCTTGGCCTCCGAAGATGCTCAAAAGTAAGCAGAAACAACCCAAATCTGTCAGATTAAATAGCAAATACTCATCTATTGGCTGATTAACAAATATCCAGATTAACAACCTTATCAAATCTATTGGCTAATATGGGATTAAAAGATAAGTGATCATATAGAAGCCCCAAAATAGGTTGGTTTACTAGTACTAATGGTTTATTACTATCAATCCCTTACTAATATTCCTTATTGGCTTGTTCTCTCTCCTGGCCACCAAATCTATCATGATTTAGTTGATCTAATACATCATGACAAACAATGACAAACAAATGACATGCGATGATATACCCGTGGTCAATCCATGGTAAACCTCAGTAAACTCATGACAATTCCCCAGCAAACCCAAGATAAACCATGATAAGCCAAGAATTTGGATACATAATGCTACGTATAGAAATAGTTAGATACACGCAAACATCAGTATATATATATATGTATATACAGGTACAAGTGTAAATGCAAATATGGATAAAATGTGTGTATATACATATGTGGGTGTTTCTCAAAATAGGTGACCCCACATATCATCAAATAGTCATGATCTTCAATTAAAAACCATCCATTTTGGGGGGTCCCCTTGCTTTGAGACACCACCATTTGTACATAGAAACATACCAAGAGAATCCAAGAGAAGCACGTACAGAATCTTGAAGCCAGTCCGTTGCCATTCAGTTCTGTCTGCGTTTCGAACCTTCGTAGTCTTGATGACATGCTTTCTGCAAAGCTGACCTTAGCAGCTGGAATCAAGCGGGGAACTTTTCTAGCGCCGTTGGTTCGCTGAGTTCTACGAGTTCCAACTAGAAGTAATCGAACACCCACTTGGCACTGCTCAGCAGTCGTGCTGGTCAATGTTGCAAGCAATGCTGACCACAGAACGCCCACAGGACATGTTCAATGTTTTCACGAAACCGTTATTATAAGTTCAAAAGTGGCCTGGTTACTACTACTTTATTGGAGATCCATACAGGTGCGTGCCAGTTGTCTTTATAACCCATGAGCCCATAGCATCCCATAAGCGTATGAATAAACTACCTTTGATGTTACTACCCCGATCGCTGAAAGTTCCGATCTCCAATTGGTGATTTCTCAAAATAGGGGACTCCACAAGTCATCCTTTCTTAGCTATTTCATTGTAGTAAACCATCCATTTTTAGTAGATGGCTTCAGACGGCTCGGTACTTGCATGGCTATGGCTGAGGCAGCCACCCCAACATCTTCTCCCAGGAGACGATGGATTATCCTGTTGTGGAGGGAGTCATCCATGACCCATCCGTATTCCCTGGTTCAGTGATTTGGCTGGCGACGTGGATAAATGTCAAATCCCAGTAAAAATGGGTAGGTGAACATCCACGTTTGTTTTTTGCCTTGCTATGAGAAATGGTTATCACTATTCTTGTTCACCAGTTGAATGACTGTCATTGTTATCATGTACCCATAGTCAATATACATATTGTCATTATTAACCTTAGCGAATAACATTGAATAACCACTGAACGTTGCGTCCTTGACACATCTATAGCCTTTTCGAACATTTTCGATTTTCCGCCATCCAAGGCCCACCCTGTCGTCAACTCCTTGTACTCAACCTGCCGATGGATGATGCGCCAGAATCGCGCGCTGGATTTGCCTTGGTTCACCTGCAGCTAGCATGGCTGATGAGCAATCTTGGAATCCTGAAGTGGGCAAAATCACAGTGAATGGCCGCGATCATGATCTTGTTGTTGTTGGTTGCTACAGTATCCCTTGTTGCAAACCATTTCCCACCAATCTTGATCATTGTCGATATTCTACCATTAGCATCCATTAGCCAATGATCTGTCATCATACTGTCAATATCATTCATCATGCCGCTTATTTCGAGCGATCAGGCACCATCAGCAACCGTTGAGTGGTGACATTCTGCTGCAAAACTCTTGGACGTCAGCTGCTTCAAAAAGCTTTGCGTTGGAGAGATTGCCAGCGCAAAACACACATCCCATGGTGTTGAGTAAACACGCTGACCCCCCTACTCCTAGCGAACACCCACCCGCCCAAAAAAGAGACTCGTCTTTGTTGGGAACTTCATCTGGCCAGCCACTTGGCTCGTTTAAATCATAAGTGGAAATACGTGAAAATCATATCAAAAACCATATCGAAATCATGAACAAATCAAAACCAAAACATTGATTCCTAGAGCGTTTAAAATGAGGATCTTAAAACAGACCGATACCTTCGTGCACTGGCGCCTGAAACACTCCGCTTGCTGGATGGTCCTGCGCGAGCCAGTGCTTCGAAGAAAACTTGTGCTCTGCCAGTAGAATTTGCAGGGCCTCACACACTTGTTGAGAAGTAACACACAAGGGATAATCAGGGATCGATGATTGTAAGACACTACATGGATAATAACAATAATAATCATCATCCATTATCATAATTCCCTGCTCCTTTATTGTTTCCATTCTGCAAAGTCCGTGACGCCTTGAGCAAACTCGTCGTGGTTTCCAGCTGGAAAATGCTGGTGAGTCATGGTTGATGTTTACCCTCTGGTAAACTAACATGGCAATGAACAATCCATAAATCTGAAGTTTCCCTAGGAAACCCCTGGGAAATCATCCATTTCTGGTGGATTTTCTATTGTCATGTCAATGTTGGTTCAGCAAAGGGCAATCAAACATTGACATTTGTAGGGGGCTATCTATTTTGTTCAGTTGCCATTTGTAGCAGCTCCCCTACATTTCGGTTGTTGCCATGTGTAGGGGAGCTGCTACAAAACGACCGCCGTGAAAAGTCCTGGAAGGGCGAGACTCCAGAAAGCTCACAAGCCGCCAAGGCAATCAAGTTCACCCTTGGTCTCCAGGTTTTTTCAGTGCTACAAATGGTTTCATCGAAAAAAGATGTAACTCATAATAATGGCTTCTTATCTAGAAATAGCTAAAAAAAACATAACTCATATCTTGAATTCAATTTTTGGAATTCAAGTAGAAGATGCTACACTAGTCACTTGTCACTTCTTTGGCTCCTGCCCAGCATTTTCTGAATCGTTGAAACATTGGAAGTCCACTGAAACTGAATTTGAGGGCGGCCCATGCACCGACAAAAACCTCTGAAGGAAACAATTTTCCGAATGTTGTCCTCGTATATAGTATATCGGTGCCCTATATCGGCGCCGTGTGATGGGAATCACTCCGCACTCAGTTGGCGACAGATCCTCCTCGTCGACTTCCACGGCATAGGCCCTGTCGCAGTTGGATGACCATCATTGCTCAGAACCAATGGTTGATCATTGCTACGCTGCAGCAAGGGCGTCCTATGACTGGCTATCCCCCTTATTGACCAGTTGGGTATTTGCTTCACCATTACCATCAATCATTGGCTGCGCTTATATAACCATTGTCAACCATAGTCAGCCATTCCAAACCACCATTTACCGCCTTTCAGGTTGTTAATCACTCTTTAACAAGCATCATTAGCCACTCTTAAGCATTGAACAAACTCAAAAGACAGCAGCCTTGACCAAGCCATAGCCCCCTGTTCACCGCAGCGACGCCCGGCAAGGCCAGCACCTCAGTTCCTCTGAGTTCCCCGGCTTGGTGATGCTGATTTGGGCCCACAACCAGATTCCTTTCTGCTCAAACAGGTGCCTCAGAGCTGGCGTTCAGCGACGTCATGATGTGCAAAGTAACAGGGACACATTAGGATATTATGTGCATATGCTTGTATTGAAAGGTTGTGACACATGTATGTAGATATAAAGGTAGATTAAATATATATATATATAGATATATATATCTAAATGTTTATATATAAATGACGCTGACCAACAACTATCAGGGACGATCAGCGCTCTTGATACTGCCATGAACATGAAACCTTTTGCACCAATGCCAATATGTCCAACAGCACCTGTAGAACAGTCGACCAAGATAGAGTGTCGTGGCGAGATTTCATGCCACGGTAAGCCATGGCCTGTGGAAAGCTTTGTGTTTCCATCGGCAGCCCAACGCCTGGGACCTCATGATCTACATGGGAAACATGGTGACAAATCAGGACCGTGCACCCATGCACAATCAGTTAGCCAAAAGTCTAGAAAATAACCTGCATCCTAATACAAACGCTGCAAAACATTGAATCTTCCTCTGACTTTACCACTGACCCTTACATTCTGTGACATCAACATCACGCTGGACTTCCGTCGGCGTTCAGCTTCAAGCGCATGGACATGCAAATGATGAAGTGGCTCAATTCTATGTGCCTCAGCATGCATATACACACAAACAAACATAAGTACACAAATTGCCTGTCATCCCATTATGGTACATCACGTTCCGTTTCGATACAACAAACCAACCCATACTCATGTACGACATCACCATCCAGTATACGCCACAGCACCATTGAGTTTGTGCTGGCAAGGTGCCCAATCTCCTCACCAACCCTCTTCTCCTTGGTTTCACAGCTGGTATACAGTAAGTCTGTCATCGCTAAAGCCCGTCTTTCAATGGAATATTCAGAAATATATCGAACGGAAGAAACCAAATGCACATGATAAGTATTGGGATCGTTCAGATTCTATTCTTCTTGTTTTTGAAATAAGGCTCAATCAAAGCATCCAACATTGGGACCCCAAACGAGTAGCCTCACTATACATGAAGATTCCTGTGAGAGTTCTTTATCTTTGGAGGGGAATGTTCAGCATGGACTTCAATGATCCAATCGGTGCGTCATCAGAGCACAGCCTGAGACATTGACGTCTTCATCGCACTCAGTGGGCAGTGCGAAAAACTCTTCCATGTCCTCGTTTTCGGACACCGGCGTGTGAATCCCCGTGGAACGACTGGTCTCCGTAACTACCATAACTTGGGGGCACAATCAAGGTAATCTAACCAATTTCTGATGGCTGTGAGCCGTAGATATCCACAGAATGGTCTGAACTGCCGTTAATGCTGGTTGATTTCTTGACGGTGACCCGCTGCAATCCCGTGGATTTCGGGCCAGGAAGAGGGATCTACAAATTGAAATAGTAAATGAACAAGGATTTCACCAGAAACAACCATTGTTAACGCACTAACCAATTATATTTTGGCGCTAGAAATATTCATGTTCACTCTTAGGAAGTAACAATTAATGGTGGAAATATAAGCCAATTAATAGTGTTTATCAGTTCGTGCTTAAGAAATAATAAACAGAATCAAACAAACTACAATTCACAAACAATTCTTTGCCAATGACCAACCATTCTGAAGATGACCAGATATTTTTGTTCAACAAATACAGTCAGGTGCAACCATCGATAATTCTGGTCAACAATGATACTTCACTACCAACCATGCAGTTGCTATTGCCACTAGCTTCCACTCAAACCCTTTAAGTTGGTAGCCTACTGACCCTTGCAGCAACTCAGCATTGGTTGGTAGCCTACCATTCGGAATGATGAGTGTATTGGTAACCATTGCTGGATGTAACCACTGCTGATTGTGAACATCATATTGTAGTGATACTCAATGATACTTGATGATGTACCCATTCACACTGGATGTAGAATGGTAGTAACCATCAAGCATCAGTAAGTCTCATTAAGTATCAATCATTACATATCATCAAATATCATCAAATATCATCAAATATCATCAAGTATCATCAAGTATCATCAAACATCACTACGTACCATCATACTGTAATTAACCAGTATCATTATGATTAGTTACATCCACTCATCATGGACCATGGATCATTAACCAGTATGGATGTAACCATCCACCATTATATAACCATCACTGGATCATACCATACTGCAACATCATACTGGTTCTAACGATTAGTAACCACTAATCATACATCACTAAGTATCATCACAATGTAATTCACCATATCATTATGATTAACCAGTATTATATAACCATCACTGGATCTAACCAACCACCCTCTGAACCAGTCATCATGACCCCGTTGCATCGAGGCACGCGTGCCGCTGCTGCTTCCACCGAGGTCATATCCTGCGGTGGGGAGTGGGGTGCTTGTAGTTCGGTGCTGCACCGTGGCTGACCATGGTTAGCTAATGATGGGTTCTAACCAGTCTTAATTCGAGGAAATCTGTAGTTTTAGCCAATAATAGATAATTATTGGCAGGTTATACCGTGATAACCCAGTCTTAACTGGAAGAACAATCATATTTTTTCCGGCTGATCAGTGGCTGACCACGGTTAACCAACTTGTTGGTGAGAGAAGATCAATGCTGTGCAAAGAGCAAATGCTACGTGCTTGCTGTTTGTGGTGGATCCGATCCTTGATGTTACAGATCATTCGAGATGATTATTGCTACGTAGTTTTCAGTCGTGAGATCAGAGTTACGGAACGAATGGTTAGTGGTCAATGATCATCTGCTCAGGGATTAGATTAGTTGCCCCATTCCAAAGCGATATGCGAAAGTCAGAAGCCTTCGTTCTAGCATTGCAAAATCAAACTGGTTGCAACATATTGCAAGATCACCTTCAAACCACCAACCTGTCATCTGATGGAACAGCAGCAGACCCCTTTTTTAAGGACATGACTTGGATTGAAACCGCCGCAGGCCTTGGCATCCTCCAGAGTCTCAGTATATAAGTTGTTTTGCTGATGGCAAGATGATCAGCAGAGATGTCTGAGAGTCACTGGTCACTCGGCAAAGCGGTTACAACGGACCGCATTAAGAGCAGCAATGGAACCATGAAGAATTTCTCCACTTTATAGGGTTGTGTTTGAGCAGTCATTGGCCTCTAGCCTCTGATGATTGATGCACATGCAGTTGTGCAGCTGAGCATGCAAGTACAATCTAATCACTCACCTTTTCCAGAAGGAAACATCTTGGAAAACACATGCCTCCATGATAAGGGCGTTCATGCTGGAACCCTTTGGGGTTGTCCCTGACTACTTGCAATGGGTTACTAATTCTGCCCCCAAGCATTTTATTCATGCTTCCCAACTGCCGATGCTAGCTGCATCTTCGCTCTTGATTTCCGACCCAACAATACATGCAGTTGCCCTCCTGGAAACTAATAGCTAAACCTTTCCAAGAGGCTTATCTCGAGACCAACCTCAGGGTCTTTCTTGGTTTTGAGGAGGATCTACCAATATCAATTATCTTGAACACTTGTTGCCGACTGTCATCAACCATGAGTGTCAAGCGTGGTTGACCACAGCTTAAAACCATGATTGATCATGATTCACTAAAATGAACACGCATTCTTATCATCAACCAATCCTATGACCATCTACCATGACAGATCACATTGTCCCATCATTAAGCAAAATGATCATCATTCTTATCATCAACTATGATTGATCATCATCAACCAATGATTGATCATCATCATCATCATCATCATCATCATCATCATCATCATCAACAGCCTAAAACCATTCTTATCATCAACCATGATTGATCATGATTCACTAAAATGAACAAGCATTCTTATCATCCACCAATCCTACCCAATATCCGGCCCCTCCTGGCACACATCCAGCTGGAGCCTGTGATGCTTCACCTGAGAGCAACTACTCTGGGATGCAACAAGCGTCCTGGGATATCTCCCGAAAGTATCTATATTTAACAAAAAAATGTAGAATTAACCAAAAAATTACAGAAATATCTTAGTAGAATTGATATCTATCTCAATCTGTATTGTTTAAGTAGATAGAATTAACCATCAAAAATGTACCCTTTGAACCAAAAAACATAGTTCAAGTATCTGCAGATTGAATTATGTTAGATATAGTTAATAACCAAAAAACACTAAACATCGACGTCACCTGCACCTCAATCCTCCTGGATTTGCCGCGCATCGCAATGGAGTTTCTGATGAAGGTCAACATGGGTCAAAGAAGCATTCAACACATCATGAACACATCACTGGATCACTGGCTATGTTGTAGTCATTTAGGGTTTGGGCAGTTTAAGAACCAATGGCAAATGGACCTGCACGGGATTTTTACCATGTGAAGATCAACCTGCGGGCGCGTCTTGTGATCCTAGGAAGAACCCAGGTATTTGTCGCGCAAGAAAACAATAGTGGCTGACGTTGCTGATTCGGGGCAAGGGCGTGCCCTTGAATATCAACGTCGCAGTTGTTGAGACCCGGGTATTGTTGGGATATCACGCCGGATGGCAACCAACCACTGATGTTCAAGACTCACCCCTTTTTGACGGTGTAAAACGGGTCAGGGAGTTTCCTCTTCCCTTTCCCAACTATCCAGGCTACATGGCCTATCCGGCGACAATAGGACTGGTACTTGAGAAACATGATGTACGCGTCATATGGATAGTGACACAATTTCATGTCCCAGTCCCAAAGCTAGCACTGTGGAAAACGCCGCCGCGAAATCCTCGTGCGGCCTTGAAAATGAAGAAGCGACCCAAGGTGTACATTCGATGCTCCTTCGGGATTCTCATGGCCTTGCGGCATCGCAGGTTCTTTCAGTGCTGAGGAGTGCTCACATCTGCCCTTTAGACATCTACAAGTAGCTCTACAAGTAGCTCTACAAGTTTGGTTCATGACTACTTTAGTTCATGTGATTTTCATTGTCTTTGCACCTAAACCTATGCCACCTGGATCTTTCCCAAAACACTTCAATGTGTCCATGGGCGTATCCTGAAGCATGATGGCAAGGCGGGCCTTCCAGGGTTGATCATAGCCCTCAAATGGCTCATGAAGTCCTGGGTGACAGTGACATCGCGGGGCCGCCCATGAAGCTTTCATGGCATGGTCATAGGTGCAATGAATGGCTCAAGGAGGTTGATCTATGATGATGATGATGATGATGATGATGATGATGATGATGATGATGATGATGATGATGATGATACTGATGCTGATGATGCTGATGCTGATGATGATGATGATGATGATGATGATGATGATGATGATGATGATGATGCTGATGATACTGATGCTGCTGATGATGATGATGATGATGATTCACGAATCTGATGCTGAAGCGAATTCCGCTGAAGACGCTGGTCGATGATTCATTGTGATTAATCTTAGGGGAAAATTACCAATTGAGAACATGGCATACTATGGCATTATATACATCATTATCTGGCATAATATGGCTGACAATGCTTGAAGCGCCATCAATGACTGCCCGCTGGTCTCGTTCACCAACCTGTCACAGCATCGTCGACCCCAACTTCTCGGCTTCTCACGGATGGAATTCCTCTCCGGGCGACTGCTCGCTCGCCTGGTGCTCCGCGGGATTGCAGCGACGAAAGGCCCAGAAACGACTGGGGTGTAAAGCAACAAACCATCTATTATCTACAAAGAAAACCCAACTCAACATATGGCGATATCTACAGTACATGGCGGTTTCTTGAAATAGGAAACCCCGAAAATGGTTGGTTTATTACCTATAAATGCTTAATTAATACTGGATGATTTGGAGGTCCCCTGTTTTGAGAAACACCCATGCGGGTCTAGCCCACATTGATTCGATATGACAGCGATGGCTAACCATAATTCATGATGGTTGCCAATTCTTCAGCCTAATTTCTATCTTCTCTGGACCGTGATCGGTACAGAAACAATGAGATCGGCTGTTGGTAAGAAACTCCGGCTGTGGTAGTCATGACTCTACAATGATATTATGAGATTGTTCAGCAGTTTTGGGTCTGTTGGCTTCTGATCCACACCAAATGAGCGTTCAAAACACCGTTTTGCCATCCACTTGTACCGCTGCAAGTTCATGGGGATTCCCACATTGGACTTTCGACCTGAGTGCTTTTGGTTCGGCTATGAGTCCACCCAGCTTCAAGCATGATGGACCCACATTGGACAATTGTTGAGACCCATGATAATGCATTTTTTCTGATTCAAACAATACGGGGCTTTCACTGCAGCTCAGCCATCAAATCACTTGCTTCGCCATCAGCAGAACAGCAGCAACTGTCCACGATTGCCGCCTGCTACCAGAACTGCGGCGACCTGGACTTGCAGCATTTTGCAGCAGTTTCTGGATCATTTCTAGATGTTTCTAGGATGTTTCTGGATGATTTCTGGATGTTTCTAGGATGTTTCTGGATGATTTCTGGGCCCCGGAAACCCACGAAGAACTGACAGTCCGTCTTAGCTGGACAAGGATACCCAGTTGGTCACGACTTTGAACATCAAAGGTTACCTCCATCATCATTAGCATCACCCACTATCACTCACAATCACTTTTCTGACCATCAATCATCACCGACTCACCACTAAGGCTTCTACTGAGTTTCAACAACTTTCACTCAGCACAGACTTTCACCCTGGCAGTTTGTTGAGGTTGGTGGTTGTCCCTGAGTTGCTGACTCGTAGCATCCTCTCTCGACCTTGGGGATGTGAAAGCCACTTTTCCGTGGGATTTTAAGCAGATTTCTTGGGATTTCTTAGGCATCCAACAGATTTCTTAGGCATGTAAAAGATATCTTTCAAGCATGCGTCCATTGGATTTCCTGCGGCTGGTCCATCGCTGTGAATCACACTCAAATTTCCCATATAGTTTTGTACAAAACAATCACCAACATATAGAATTATGTGTAAAGATATATGTAAAGACATATGCACGTATATTCGAATTGCATATTTTGGATTGTTTCTCATATTTTTTCGATTGTATAGTATACGTAAACAACCCCACAAATCCTTTGTGCTTATACATACAATCCCCGCATGCTGAAGATCCTGGATGCCCTGCGATTTCATTCGTATTCACGCCTGAGTTCCCAGCTCCTTCTCTGTGAAGCTGTAAAAGTCCGCCAAATGCTTGTCCTAAATGAGAACAAATCATGTTGGAAACGGTGGGAATACAATGGCTGGTTGCAAATGAATAGGGGGTTTGTTCAACGGGCCAGGGCTAACTAGTGGTTGATCATGGTCAATCATGGTTGATAATCAGATGGTCGGCGGCCTGAAAGCAGGGATCTCAAGTGATCATCGGAGCATGCTGTGCTGGTGAGTTCCGCGGTTCAGGACCTCGTCATTTCAACATAGCTTTCCAAAGACATCGTGTTCTTACATGGCTATGAGTCAATATCAACCAACCAATAATGGTGGATGATAGCCAACAATAATGAGGGAAACAATGGTTAATGCTAGGGGAACCATACATGTTCTTGTTGGTTTTTCTATGTTTTACCAGTTTCACCATTTAATGCAGGCCTTCAAAGAGATTATGTGCTGTTTCAACGAGTTTCGACCTTTCGTTTTTGTTGTCCCACCTGGTGGTCAAAGTACAGCCAACTCCCTTAAAGCCGTTGGACTCCCTTAAAGCCGCTGCGCCAACAACTGCAATGACCAAGGTGTGTGCAGTTGTCCATACATCACGGTTGCCCATGTCTTGTTTCCCAACAAGAAAAAACCGTTCAGAAACAGGACGCTTCCCGAATTATTGGCTATGTACTACTAGCCATCATCATCATCATCATCATCATCACCACCTGCATGTCAGAAGCAATCATCACTAACCATCACTGATCATTCTAATTCTTACCCTTCTTGGGGAAACATGGGAAAACCTTGGCCTCGCATTGCGCATCCCGTTGCGCCTCCACGTGCATCCATAACTTTGAGGCCTTCGGATTCGTGAGGATTTCCCACCAACGGTTCCCTCGCTGGAACCGAAGAAGATCATCCGAGGTTATCAACCGACTGGGAAGCTTGTTTCATTCTTTGATTTCATGCCAGATGACTAGCTCTTGGGCTGGCTAGCCCGTGATGTGCAACTTATCAGCCGGATCTATCACACACATCTTGAAACCACCTGGAGATATGTTTTTGTTTGTCTGGTTGGCTGACAAATGCTGATGGAAAATCACAACCATGTCACGGGCAATGCCTGATCAATCATCTCCAATGTGCAATACTCATAGGCAAGTGTGATAACCATCAGCTAAAACCAACTGATGGTTAGTTTTCTTTAGCTGATGGTTCAGAAAACAGTGTGATAACCATAGACCCGTAAGTAAAAGTGTGATAACCTAGACCTTATCCTAGTTTGATACAAAAAAACAATCAATGAATAAATCCTGGGTCGACCCGTTGGAATCCATTGGAGTCCTCACCTGTTCCCAGTCCCTGTGGATCCCTGAGCTCATCAGCACGGTAAGCGGTATACACGTATCTAAGCCATCAGAATCATCAACCTAGCAACTTTTGGCCACTGAAGGATTCCATTCTATGGCAAACCTACAAGTGAAGCAAAGGGCCTTGCAATGTTTCCGTAAGGACGTTCAACAACAGTGGTTACATGCAGTGACAGCATGTGACGGCATTCCGCTGGAAATTCTCGTTGATTGCACCTGCTTGATGCGTATATCAGCTATTTCGTTGGCTTTCAGTGGTTGGTGGCCTATCCCAATGGTCATTCTTGTGTTCACATTTTTTGGTGAAGGCATCGTGCGAAGACCTGCGGCAATCTCACCTTCTTGCACCAAGCTCGTTTTCGTCGTAAGAAGGAACGAAAGGCGCGCTGGATCTGCTTGACCTGGGACAGTGACCGAATCAGCAGCTGTGGTTGGGCATACCCCCTCGAACAAACGATGGGCTTGCAACCGAATACAGTTAACCAATAGTAAGATCTGATAAACAAGAAATTACTCGGTGAAGAATGGCACTAGTAACGTCCTGCGGGACTGCTCTTCATCAGCAGCGGTGCCAATCTTGGACCTTCAGCAGGTTGATGCTCGAGGACTGCAACCATCGGCCATTGATTCAGCAGTTTGGCCACTCGAAAATGATGGAGGAGCCACATTCAACCATGGTCAAGCCACTCTACCAGTAGGATTGTTGCTATTAACGACTTTTTTTGCCCTCTAGTGTACAGTATTTCCATGACCTAGTTGTAGATAGCCCTTAATGTTGCGGTAACCACTATTAATCGACATCTGTAAATCATGGTCTAACCCATATCAGCGATCCACCAATGATAGAGGGACCCAACTCCTCGAAAATTTCAGAGTACCAGTGACAACATGCAAACACAATCGCTTCGGGTCTTGGAACACTTGTTTGTCCTGCAAATTCTTTCAGGATAATCCACACCAATCATGATGTTATACACTAATCTGGTGGTTAAGAAATGTTAAACCAACAACCTTGGGAGATCCTTCTGTTCTAAAACCATCACCCGTTTCACCTCAGCGTGATTTACCATGGGCTCTCCCATTCAGGAACTCTATCATCTTTGGAACTACCACCATGGGCACACTATGACACAGTACATGGACATGCTGCCGTTGTGATTTGCTCCCTTGTAATCAATCAACTTGTCGCAATTTGTCGCAGTCCCTGATGGCCACTATTAAAACACAATTCATTCATCACTTTTATCAACAATTACCAATTTGCCCTTATTAACCATATGAATCATTACTAGATATTCATAGTAATCAATAACTATTGTGGAGAAACATTATTCACCCTTATCCACGAGCTCGTTCTTGTATCAATTTCTGGGTTCACCAACGGTGCTGTTGAACTTCTTCACGGCTTCTTTGGCTGCTGAGGCTTCGATGATCCTGATCGCCCGCAGGGCGCCCCACAGTGCTCGGCCATCCCGTTGGACATGGCGAGTTGAGCATAGCGATTGCTGACTGGGCATGGATGGTGTGCCTGCCAGCCATCCCTAAAGCCATCCATTTCTAGTGGGAAAACCAAGAGATTGAAGGTACATCCATGGATCATCTAGAGGTTCATGACGGTTCTGCTGTCCAATTGACCATTGTGGGCTGCCCAATCATCCGCAAAATAACCATTGGGTGACAAAACATCCCGAACTGAGATCAACCATCAGCGTGAACTGAAATGGTGAAGCTTTGATGCGCAAATGGAAACAGTCAATCCGTGTTTATCCCAAAAAGCAATGGACATCACAGATTGAAAGCAACCAAATAAAGACATGAAATGCCGCGAAAGAATTGTCACAACATGCTGTTAGCATTGCGGCTGACATGAAAGCAATGAGGAGATAACGATGAAGCATCGGAGGCAGCGATGGAATCCCTGTACGCCACCGGCCCCCTACAAGATGGTCCACCAACACTGGTCATTGCGAGGAAGTAAGAACATGGGCTCGCACCGTTTATCACTTTCTTTTTCTTTTTTTCTTTCTAGGCATCAAAGGGTAAATCCTTGCAGCCTACGCACTGAATTTCAACCTTGGTAATCGGGCAGCCATTTTGCACCTTGCCGTATCTGTGACGACTCTGTATTGGCTAGGCATACCCATTCCCAAAGTTCAGGAAAATCACGGGGGCACACTGTGCGGGCCCTTCCGGATGCAACCGCTTCTACCATGGCCTCCCCAATCACTAGGGCTAGTCCTTTCGAGAAGTCCCTAGGATATTCTTTTAAAGATGCTGTACGGAACTGCTTATCAGCAGTTTGACCGATGGCCACGTCCGCTGGTTTGTGTCGAGAGAAGCCTGCCGTACGCCACATCGTCCGTCTCAGGTGTGGGAGTCTCAACTGGAACAAGCTGGTCGGCTTGACCGTGGGAGCTCCCCACAACCATTGGCCCACAGTCTCCAGACCGGCTTCAGGATGAAGCCGAAAAAGTCTGGCAATGGGGGTCCTCCACGTTGAGGGTCTGGCAGCATCCCTTGGTGTGGCAGGATGCTCCGCAAGGAAGAATCCGCCTTGAGTAACATGGCAGCCAAGAGCAGCCATAGTTTGAAGGAAGAATTCACTTCCCTGTTGCGCCTGGTCCAGCTCACGGCCTGTCAACCCAAAGAGCCCATATGGTTGTTGCGCTGACCTCAAGGGTCGGGGTCCTTTACGAGCACGCTCCTGGAACCTCGCTTCCGACCATGTCTCGCATGGTGCTCCGGACATGGTAGCTCCGACCCATCCGGCCTGGTAGCACTTGGACTTGGTCAGCATGTTCCATGTAGAGGAGGTTCTTTTCAGGTCTCCGTAAGAGGGCGACACAGCCGTGTCAAGAGACAAGATCACAGGCACAATCTGCTTCTCATGCAGGTGACGATGCAGGTAGAAGTGAAAGTCATGTTCTCTGCGCCTGCCGGAAAACAGGCGATTCACAATCACGCCCCTTTTGCCATCAGGCAACTCAATGAGCGGCAGGTGCTGGGCGTAGTGTGGCATGTCCCAACTATTATCCAGCAACCCTGATTGCCAATCCGTCTGCAAGAGGCTGGGAACCTTCAGTGCCACTTGTAGTCTCTCTCGGTCTGAAGCTGGTCCTCGATATACTGGTCGGTGTGCTTGAGGTTCAGGGTCGCCTTGAAGACGATGTAGCCGGCCACAAAGTTCATCTGCACGCCGAAAAACATCATAGCACGGCATGTCCTGGACCAATACCGCGAAAGCATCATCCACCAGTCCTTCTGCTTCGCCATCAACGAAACCCGCAATAACATCTGGAAGGCCCTGTTGTCCCCAAGTCATGAAAACAAACCCGGCCCAATCGTGGTGAGCCGGTTCAACTTCAAGCATGGTAGCCATCCACATGTCCGCAATCTCAGGGATGCCAACCGTCTGGAAACCTGCAGTTTGGTACATATCAAACCAACGCAAAGTGGCACTGCGCAACTGGTAGCGGAGCATATGGCCATCTGGGTCATCCTCAGGCACAGAGGTGTAGTCCTGTTGGCACAAAATCTCCTGCAGTTCTTGTTGTAAATGTTGGCGGCAGCATGCACGAAGGGTTGAATCCAAAACTGGCAGGGGACCAGCTAAAGGAAGAGCATCCATCCTGACTGCAGCTTGCAAGCTACGTGGTGCTTTGCAAGTAGCATGCTGGGCTTCCGGGTAATACTGCTGGAGCTGGGCAAAGCAGGGGGCTAGGTGTTGGGCAAGTCTCTGTGACGTCCAGAAGTGGCGCATGGGGCAGTCTGCACCGTCCACATATGGGTATTCCGGTGCATGTTCACTATGGATCAAGCGGCGATGTGCTGCAAGTCCTTGAGGCGTAGTGAAGGATTTCCCGCAATGACATCGATGATCCCGTTGTGAGGTCTCAAGGTGCCATGGGTCCCTGCTAAACTGTGCACCCCCATCCTGCAAAGTACGCAAAATCTCCTTGTGCATCTTCTGGATGGTAAGCATCATAGTCTCCTGCTTGACATGGAATTTCCACGCCTTTTTGACAGTGGCCAGCCATCGTCGAGTAGTCGATGAGCTCGGTCAGGTCATCAATGGCAAACTCGAAAGCTGGCACCATGTTGTGAAGCCACTGAAGGTCATGCTTTAACCCAAGGAGCCATGAGCATGAAGATGCTTCAAGTTCACAGTGAATGAATGTCTGCAAAAATTCCGGGCCATGGCAGAAGACTTGCCTGGCATATAAAAGCCGTTCAACAGCAAGGCGACTCCGAACAGATGCCATGCCCGCCATGGAAAGGACTTCAAACGTAGAGAGGCGCTCTGAAGGTCTTTTCCCCAGAATGCGTCGTAGCATCTTGTAGATACAAGTTTGCAGGCGATTCAGCTGTGTTGTGGTTGGGGTTGGCCACGCCCCCAAGCCAAAAAAGAGTTTGGTCAGGATCAAGGTCTGAAACATCCTCAGGCGTATTTGAAGGGGCCAGTGTCGGTTGCAAAGGATGGACCTGGTCAAGGACACAAACGCTCCCCAGGCCATAGCAATCCGATGAGCAATCTCAACGTCCAGGATGCTGTCGAAGCATACATGACTCTTAAAATGCTTATACTTGACCTCGACTGCCAATTGAAGTTGGACTCCATCACTACCTGAACACATGATCCAAGGATCAGGGCCAAGAACATGCTGTTGACGAAGTAGTGGTGCATCTTTACCTCGAAAGGTCAGCGCAACTGCAGTCTTGCCACGTTTCATATTCAATTGCATCCCATAAGAAGCAAAGGTGTCATAGACCTTGCGCAGCAAACGGGCAATCTGAGGGATCAGGGTGTGTCCATCTTCTGTAAGCCATGGTATGGCCACATCATCCGCCCATATGATGGAAGAAAAGGAGACACCCAGGTCGTTGAGTGTCCTTTGTAAGTCTTCCTGATCATCAAGCCATTCCGCTATCTCCCCCATGGCATCAACCATGAGAATATGGAAAAGGGCGTCAGCAACCGGGCTGCCTGGTCGGGTGCCACGGCGCGTGTGGAGGAGGTTCATGCCATCCGTGCACCATGTTCCTCGATGTACCCCACGAAGGATGCGTAACAAGACTGGCGATGCTCCCAACTTGCCCAAGATACCAGGGAGAGCTTGTCGTCCAGCTTGGATACGAGTTCGAACATCGTCAGGGTGGCTGATGTTGCGAAGGACAGCTGCCAAATTGTCTGTCATGCTCACCCCCAGAACACATTCCCTTACCAGATGGTGGAAAGCGGTGGCCAAGTCAACGAAGAGAACACCCATGCTCAATCGACGGGATTCGGCTAGAATGGCCAATGTCCGGAGCGCCTGGGCACCAAACGCAACGGATTGCCCTGGGTAGCCACCCATCTGTCCTTCAGGTCGATGTGGAGCAATGGTCTGAATGATGGAAACTCTCAAAAGAGCATGGATCCTCTTTGCGAGGGTTGGGAGCAACATGATCCCTCGAAACTGGTTCACCGCCGGGGTTGAGAACTTTTGGAATCATCGCCATTCTCCCTCCCTTGTGCTGCACCGGTTCCTCTCCCCAAACCATCATCTTCAAGAGAAGTGGGTAGTGATACGGTGCTATCTTATTGGCACCAGCATGGGGAATCTTCGAAGGGATGGCATCAAGGCCAGTTGCTCGATCTGGTTTCGTGGCTCTCAGTGAGTCCTCAAAGGCGTTGAGGGTGGGCAGATCTCCCAAGGTCATGACAATGTCATCCGGCATGCCAGCATCATCCGGTTTGTTGTTGTCAGCGACCAACTGCTCTGCGGAAATAACTTGTCCTGCCTCAAGTTGAGCTAAATACGGAAGCCATTGGTCCTCAAAGGTTTCCAAGACCTTGGGTGAGTCTTGTAGACGTCGTTGCTTGAATCGAGGAAGAGACCTCTTGACAACTGCCCACAACTGTTTGACTTGTGAGGGTCCCATAAGGTCACATCCTTCACGCAGCCAGTGCATGTAGAAGGCAACATCATCTTGTCGCTTGGCAGTGTTCACTTGTCTACCCAATCTAGTAAAGTCAGCCCACAACTGAGCAACTAGATGGTCGTGGTCCTGTTTGATCCGAAATGTCGCTTCCAGGTAGTGGGCAGGGATGTCAAAGAAGCTCTCATCATCATCATCATCATCATCATCATCATCATCATCATCATCCGGTTCAATTCCTCTCTTGCGAAGGCGAGCCTGATCATGTGCACCCAAATGCCAAGCTTGAAGGCAGCCTCGCAAAAGAGTGGAGGCCGAAAGGCCCTCAGCTTCACGTAGCAAATCTCGCATGTGAGATTTTTGCTTGACCAAGGCCCAGGTAGCATCTGAGAGGGATGCCTTGCGTTTTCGTTGCCCTGTCTGTGCAGTAGTGAGTCTACTCTGCTGAGCTAACTGGGATTCTAAATGGTCCTGTAGCTGCTTGGCATGCGAGCTGACATCGACTCCCCAATCGGGATGCCAGGTCAGGTCAATCTTCTCCAATCTGCACTCAGGGTCGATCATTGGTGGGCGATGTTGGCGTACACCTCGTTCAGGTCCTGCTATAAGGAAGGAGGCCTCAACAAGAACAGGGCGATGATCGTCACGAAGACCACCCAGATCAATAGTATGGTCAACCTTGCAAGCGCAGTGAAGTAGTGAAAGCTGCCGTGGGAGCCCGATGAAATCGATGCGGTGGCTTCCTCCCCGTGGATGACTCCATGTGTCTCCAGGCCCTTGCTGAAATTGCGAGAAGGTCGCTGGGAGAAACAATCCTTGATCCAAAAGGAATTGATGAAATGCCACAGAACGCTCATCTTCAGGACTAGCTTGGCGCTCGCCTACGGCAGCTGAAATATGTGCACCAACTTTTGCATTGGCGTCTGCAAAGAGAAGCCGTGGCCACTGATCATATTTGGCTGGTATCTGTTGGGCAAGGGTCTTCCACCATTCAGCAATGCTTTGAGTGTCCTGATCAGCATGGGGTGCGTGAGCAGTGATCAGAATCATCTTCAGGCATTCATTCTTGAGTCGAACAATGAGAAATCGCGGCTGCGCAGCAATGATTGCAAAATGTTCAACCTGAAAGAAAAGGGCACGTCCATGACGCCAAGCATATGGCTTGGTTCGCGTGATGCCGATCATGGTGCCGAAGTGTCCTCTGTTCGTAGCATCTCCGCGAAAAAGGAAGAAGTTGTCATGGTGGTGTCTACAACCACGCCTCAACCGTGTCTCTTGCAGGCCAAAGAAATCAATCCCCAGGTCCACCATCTGCCTGAAGAAAGCATCTTGATGCGACACTCCTTGTAGTCCACATTCTTTATCAGTCATCTGTCCAGTTGCCGTTCCCAACAAGGTAAGAACATTGCATGAGCAAAACTTCCAATTGCATTGATGGGATATAAAGCTCGTCTGGATCTCTGACTGACCACAAAGAGTGGGTAGCACTTCAACTGTTGCTTGATCTGCTGCTTGTTCCGGCAGCAGAAGTGCAAGCTGCTCCCAATCAAAGATGTATCGTGTGTCCAAGGGTATCCAACTCCAGTCAAACGCTGTGGCCCATTGGCGGCTCAGAATCTGTTCAAGGAAAGGAGAGACATCATGAGAGGCCTTGCCGTGTGGCTGCAAAGGCAAGTGCGTCTACAAGTTCATTTCCTGGATGTCCTCGATGTCCTTTGATGTGAACCCCCTGGACATACATGTCAAAACGAAGCTGGCAGATGCGAACAATGTTCCGTAGAGTATGTACGAGTCGAATGTGTCGGTTGGCGGCCCAACTTCCATCAGCTTGGCTCCCCACCGTAATTGCGTCAAAGCCGACAAAGACACTCGGTGGAGCTGCAGTTGGCCCCGCCATCTTCAGAAGGTCAAAGATGAACTTATGCGCAACCAACGAAGCATGAAGTTCTGCGACATATGCATCTGAGACCTCAATCGGAGCATAGATGCAACCTGCAAAGTACCATTGGTCAGCTAAACGGACAAAGGCTGCTGTTCCCAAACCAGCTCGTCCATTGGCCGCACAAAAAGATCCGTCACAGTAGAGCCATAGTTCATCAAAGCTCGTCCCAGGTTGATACCAAGGTAAGGAGACCCATTCCCGACTCCCTGCATCATGGAGCAAGCCTTCCTCAACATCAAAGCATGGTAGCCACAAATGCGTGTCAAACCATTCATATGCTCTGATAGGTTCCGTGAAGTCGATGGCTGTCATCTTAGTTGGTGGAGGTTTCTGCAGGCGGCTAACCTCGTCCTCCTCAAGGTCGAAAGTAGATGCAGCAATGGACTCATCATGCCGTAGTGTTCCGTCCACAACGAAACTGTATCCACGCTCTGCTTGAACAGGTCGGGAAGGGAGAAGATGCTGGCTTCCAAATCTCACCTCGCAATCCCATCCATCTCTGGCTGGGCTACATCTATCAAAGCCACCGACGTACCAGATGATCATCTCCGGGGTGAGTTGATGCAGGGCGGAGACTGCTTGATGGGTAGTCTCATCACCAAACCTGGCAGTCAAAAGAACTCCACGTCGATCTGGTCGAAGTCCATCGCCTTGTGAAATGAGCAAATGCGGTGGATGCGGCACGGTATCGTCCCAAGGTGGAGATGGTGTCACCAGGTGAACGTAAATGGGATAGCCAGGGTGGATGTGATCCCGCCACACCTGCGCTAAGTCCTGGGCCCATGATCGAAGGTGTTCTATGGTGCACCAGCATGTCATAGACAAGTCGAAGTTGTTCTTCAGCGCGAGACATCCCCTCAGGTGGCCAAAACATAGAGGGTCCAATGGCAATGTCAACATGAGTCTCAGTCTCCAGAGCTTGTGTGCGCAGTCCCAAACAAACCTGAAAACCCAGTCCATTGAAACCTGGTTGTCGAGTACTGACTGTCAATTCAATAGGGCCTGTTCGAACACTACACGAGTAAGTCAGCTGGCGTCGAAGGCCCCGCTCTTGCTCACCCGCAGCGCTGATGAGATCCATCCAGTTGACGAACTCCAACCCCAAAAAGGCCGCCATAGCGAGCGTCTGTCCATCCCATGTCGTTGTTATGTGGTAAGCTCGTTGTTCTGGTCGAAGCCATTGGGTGATGATCACATGACCCAAACTGGGTTGTGCATGATCCCGGGTCGGCTCAGGTTGTACAATGTGCCAATCAATTGGTTCATCCGGGTCAATCAAGTCACGCCAGGCCCGTCGGAATGATCTGGTCCAAGCTCCAGGATCCACATGGACAGGTACAAGACGTGGGTGGTCACATCGAGGTACCGTAGCTCCACTCAGAAACCATGTAGTCCAGGAAGTCCGTCCAAAATCATCAGCGGGTCCTATGGCAGCATCATCACCTTGTAGTATATCAAGTCCGTTTGCTCTGCCAAGTCTGCGGATCATAGCCGTGGGCTCCTCCGGGTCATCATCATCAACATTGATAATTTCACCCGTAAAGGCATCGGCAAGGGAAGATGTCCAAGACTGGCTTGGTTCCTCGTCATCAAGGCGACATTGTGGGGTGTCATCCAAGCGGACCATAGGTGATCCTTGCTGCTTTGTGAGCTGAAGCAAGGAGGTCGAGTCATCTTCATACCCGAGTCGGATCCTCTGAGTAGGGACTTGGTCAAGTTCTGCTTCAAGATCTCCATCTCGCCAACGTTTCAGATATGTCTTTGTGGGCAGTCCTCGGTTGGCAAAGAGCGCTGCATGGTGTGTAGGAACAGGACAGTCGTCTCCAACTGGCGGGACAGCCGCTTTGATGTAGGTACCGTGGGCGATGTGTATTTGCTGAATCTTGTTGGCGGGGATGAGAACATTGTCAACCCAAACCAGACATGTATTCCGGAGTCTTCGACAGTAAGCCTCTAGCTCCACAAACTTGAAGGCAGAAGCTTGATGGTGCGCACAACTTTGTAGTGCAAGGCAGGCGGTGCATCATGGAATTGAACATCAATCAGAGTGAACTTTCTTTGCTCTCCTGGATAGATGTCACCTCTGTTGTGAACCAGAACTGCAACAATGTCTGATTCCACAAGATCTCGTGGTCCATGAGTAACTTCATAGACATTCAGAACGTCACGCCTGCCTCTACGGAGAACTCTGCAGATGTCCCGATGGAGGCTTTCAAAGGAGTCCCATCGTACCCTTGTCTCATGCACTTCATCTCCAAGTTGCCAAATGTGGACACTTTGCCAATGGCGGTCGCTCTCCATAGATTCTGATTCATCTTCTTCAAAGTGCTCATCCTCGTCCTGTCTTGCATCTGCATCATCCTGAGGAATACCTAGGTGATGTACATCAACATCTGGTTGTACAGGAGCAGGTTCACGAGGAGCTACTGGTAATGGTCGAGCTTGGTGAGCTAAGAGACTGAAATGGTCAAAATTTCCAGCCTCATTCATGTCTGCATTCCTTTCCGAGATGCACACGGCCCCGTGGGACAGCGGATCAGCATGGAAAGGACTACTGGTTATGGAGGGGACCTCACTCCCGAAATGGCTGCACTGCATGTCACCTGGCTGAAAGGGGAAGGCCGCATCCCAATCGCCTGCAACGACACTGTCAGCTTTCGGGATGAGTGTCCATGGTTTATCATCCCAATGTGCCAACATTCCATGTGGCACATGGATCCCGAGCATCCATGATGAACCTTCCGGACCAATTCGAATTGAGTCCGATTGGGCAAATCGGACTTTTTTCTTGTCTCTGTTATGGCGGAGGACTGCAAAGTCAGAAGCATGTCCTACAATCCATGAGCCATGGATCTCCCCTTGTAGGTCCAATGCCTTGTCGATAGCACTCCATTCTCCAGAGAAGTCTGAGTTGGAGACCACTGAATGAGACCGCTTCAAATGATGTAGCCCAAACTGCTCATAGGACTTCTCGAAGGTGCTTCCTGCATCACATTCGGCACATTGCCCTAGACACGTAACAAGCGTTCTGTCTACATGCCGGGCATGGCAAAAGGCGTTGCAGATTTGGTAGGTCCACAACTGGGTACACCACCAGCCAATACTTCTGGGGGTGCTCCGGTGCTCCTGTGGGTCCAGGACCGAAATCGTCCGATTTGATTTCGCCTGACTTCTCTGTTCGTGCCCTTTTTGACAATGGTTCCAGAGCTGCGTCTGACTTCGCCTTCAGTTGCCGAAGTGTGTCGACCATCATTGACAAATCTTGAACAAGAGTGGCTTGTGGGTCTACAGTGCGATCTGCTGTCATCTCGTCGTCCGAGATCTCCTCGATGCTCTCCTTGTCCTTGGAAGCCACCTCCTCTTTGACCTTGTTCATCACATCCTTGGCTTCCTGGAAGTGCTCGTGGGCTTTGGTCACGTCGGCGATGAACTGTTGGTCCGTCTTCTCGAAGTACTCCAAGTAGCTTTGCCACCTGCTGATAGATTCCACTAGATAGGTTCGCCATCCTTGGTGGAACTGGGTGCGAGCCACTCTCGCATTCTGCAAGTTCTTCCTTGCAGTTCCATATTTGGTCACCGCATTGTGAAGTGACTTCGTGGCCTGCTGCCCTTGCTGCCACGTCTGCTCGTGCAACAAGGCCTGCACTTCTGGCGGCAGGCTCTGCTCCTGCTTGCGCATAATACTGGCCCAATGCGCTAGCTGTTGTTCTGCCGCAGATGCACTCGAGGAAGTTGCTGGCATAGGGACATTGGAAGTCGAAGCCAGCCATGGTGGTTGTTCTGCAGGCGGTGCTTGTGGTTTCCCTTTGCCTGTCTTTCCTTTGCCACCAGATTTCCCCCCGATTGCTTGCCTTTGGTAGCTAAAGCTTGTTTCTGCCGCGGTGATTGACTCCCACCACGTGGAGTCTGGATCCACTGGTCGCGGCCCCATTGGTCTTGGTCCCATTTTGTTTTGGGACCATTCACATGAACATAGGTCTTGTCGATGAATTGATCCCAAGGATACCTGCAGTGCACACATACTTCGGAACTGTGCTTCGACAGTTGCCGACAGTACAGGCATTTCCAAGGGCTCGTGTCTTGCCACTCCATGATGCTGGCACGAATGCGTTGGATGAAACGTGCGTCTTTGGAATGGTGTTTGGACAGTTTCCTCACTAACCCTTCCAAGTGGCCGGGTAGCAACTGGATATGTCCTGTTCGAAACAAGAACCAAGTTCTCCGGGCAGCAGCCCTCTGCTTTCTCTGCGATCGACGCTGGGCAGGAGAGAGCGCCAACGTGACACCACAGCTGAAAGAACCAGAGTCCACTGGTACCCCGCATACACAATGATCGTGCCAAAGGCCTTGTCCACCTCCACGAAGGCAGAGCAAGGAGCCGAACGGCGACGCACACCGATCGACCGCGGGATATGGCACAACCCCGCTAAGGTTGGGAAAGACAACCCGGGAGGTCACCGTAAGTTGCCTTGATCTCAACGGCTTTGAGCAGCCGCAGCTCTTCCTTGGCATTTTTCACCTCCTCGTGCAGGCCTGCTACTTCCTCGAGAACATCTTCCGTCGCAGCCTCAGTCACGCGGAGTTGCTCCTCCAGGTCACAAATCCGCATCACACTTCCTTTCGCCAGCCTCTGCCATTCGACCTTCTTCTTCTTCATATCTTCGAGCTCATTTTCAAGGCAGCCTCTCAAGCGGCGTTCCTCGTCAAGCTCTATCTTCAAGTCGGCAAGCATTTTCTTCAGTGCCGCTTGCGACTCAATGGAGTGGCCACCATGATATCCCTGCTCTGCGAGCGCATCGGTTTCCTCCGAGGTGGGCACTTCCAAATGGCCGGTGCTTGGCTCAGGCCGATTATTGGCTGCAGCCTTGTCGTCCAACGCAAACATGACGGACAAAGTTTTGTGATGAAAATCTATGTCGCAAATCTCAGCCAAACTGAGCTTGAGCCAAAATGGCTACCGTTTATCACATGAATAAACATGAACAAAACATTTAAAGGCAGCACCAATAGGCAAACATGCAATCATATGCAATCTCTATACTAGTGGCAATAAGCATGATTCCAGTACGTCTTGATCAACCATGATCAACCTATGTGTGGGACCCGAATTTGTCCGGACACTTTGCTGGCTTTCCTGTCCAGGGGATTGATCGAAGGTTCATGGATGGACACACCCTACTCGGGTTAGCTGATTTTTTTGAATCGTCGACCTATCCAGTGACTCAATCAGTTGGTTCTTAATCACTGGATGGACAGTTGAAGTCAATGCATGGGTTTTAATGCTGTTGAGAACCATTTCGATGTCATCTTGTGTGTATCTACGAAGGTACCTGTGTAGGCAGGCATGCATGTACTTTGTAGAACCCAAGAACAAAGTCAAAGAATGGTGGCAGTCGTGTCCCTCCAAGCAAAATGGTTAATGAAACAGAAACCTTTTGTGCTTTGCCTCTCGGTTCACCACATCAGCAACAATGGCTGCACGTGGACATGGGTCCTCACTGGTTCCCACGAAACAAACGAAGGGTTCAAAGTTCATCCCGGACTCGTTGATATCAATGTCATAGTTGGTTCTCACCCATCCATGAATTTGTTCACTATAGCCTGGTAATGCCCTGTGTAAGATTAATGCCAAGCCATACAAAACGAAGTGTTAACCAAGTACTTGTAAATTAGCTGCTGTGCCCGTGTAATAGAAGTCATACCTGAACGCCTGGCCAGACTACGAGCTGTAAATGATAAGGCCAGCTGACCAATTCAGGACTCCCAGAGCCAGGGTTCGGCGCTCCACTTTCGGATGGTTGGGCTCCCCATAAACAAAGCATGACCCACGATGCTCCTGGTGAGCAAGTGCACCATCATCTTCTGCGCGTGATAGCGGCGGAACACCCGAACCTGCCTTGGGTGGTTTGGGAAGGCGAGTGAAGAGCGACGAGTGGCCAGTCGACGAGTGGAACAACAAAATGTGAACATCCTGTGATCACAATGATGTAGCTGCAACAATGATCCAGTCATATCTATACTTCAGATGTCATGACTTCGTCAATTGTTGCCATTGGAATTGCCATTGGAAATTGTTGCTACCAGAACCGACCAACCGCGTTTCCGGTTGGCGACCCTCCTTGAGGATACCATGTCCACCCGGGGGCCGGGGGTACCTTGCATGACTGCCCTTCACCACCCTGCATCCTCTAGCACTTGGGTGCTGAGTTCGCAGCATAGCGATGAAGCCGCAAACTCCTTTCATCACCTCGGTAGGGAGCTCGGTGCTTTCTGAAGCCATGGGGGTACCCTAAGTCATCCTTTATGAACCATTTATAGCAATAAACCCACCATTTTTTGGGACTCCTATTTGGAGAAAACCCCATGTGATGTATCTTCAAAGGGCTATAGTCCCAGTTCCCAAGCTCAGTACTACTTGAGCAGAGACTGGTTCCAGTTATTAGTTGGTCTAGCCATGGAAGTAAACCAACTAACCACGACTGCTACGAGCAGCTGGTCTAGTGATGCCCACCGACTTAGCTCCACCCGATACCACTTCGAATGTATACAGAACCCAGCCGTTAGCCGTCAAGTCACAAACATGAGATCCTGTGAAGAAAAGACCAGGTGAATCTGCAAATTCGATGAGCACAAAAGCCGCTGAACAAGTGCTGAACAAGTCAGCAAGTCAATAAATGAACCAAACTGCGAGCAATAAAACACTTTGACTTGGACCAATAAAGCCACTCATCAGTCGTCATTTCAATTGCTCAGTCTCCGACAGCTCTCAGTTTTCTCATCCGCCCGCGCCTCTCAATCTTTCCTGGTGCAGAATTCACTGCGGCCCAAGTTAAGCTTTCTAGTGCAACACCCTACGAACAGCAACGAACCAACCAAACAACCACCCTCCCAAGCAACAAACCAACCAAAAGGGTCTTTCAAAGCTGCACATAGCTGAAATCACCCTCTGTCAATCTGCAGTAAGAGTCGGAGATGCTCGTGCTGTGCTGCCCCAAGTGACTAGAATTGCATAAGTTTAGGTGTGACATTTATCAAAGGCTGAGAGTCGAAACCAAGGAACTGTGGTGACCTTCCAAGCCAAGATACTGTGGTGACCTTCCAAGCCGTTCAGTACACACATGGCTATGGGTCAAAACCCCGTACCCCTGCTTCCCCATCATTAACTATTGTTTTCCCTATAGTTTGTTGGTCATAATCCACCATTCTTGATTGGTTAATATTGACCCATAGCCACATGCACGCATGCACTTCTTTGGCTTCCCGGCGTCTTAGCAACTCTGGGAAGGAAGCCTTGGCCAAGGGGCTCAGCGGGGCGAAGCTTCACTGCATGAGAAACGACTGATGTTTCACTATGTGCAGTTTGCTCTGTGCAGCTACCATGGGATAAAGCCTATCATATAACAGTACCATCTGCATACGATATTTCATGTGTTTTTCACCAGTGCTGATGTGTTGCGAACTCCACTAGTGGTCTATCCCATGTTTATCAAGGTTTCATCCCAGGTGCAGAAATCCTTCAGGGTAACTTGGGAATGGGAACTGGATGGAAACTCCCGAACTTCACCAGTTAGATTGCCATCCAAAACGCCTCCTATGTTGCAGGCGGTTAGGCTAAGATCCAAACTCGCTTGGCCGCCGCCACCCTGGGCATAGCAAGAAATTGGGGTCATCTGGGGTTCAGTCATCACAGGGCTCAGGTGGACCCATATAGGTGGTTTATGAACCTGAATCTCACATTCTCATGACTATCGTTGGCACATTCCACTACCATTAGCCACCAGAAATGCGTCATTGCTGTAGGGACGAAACTGTCCGTTCTGAGAAGCGTGCTGTGTCGCGACAACTTTTTTTCGACGATCCTTCATGCAGCAGGGATGAACGCCCAAAGAAGCTGGCTCATGATATCTTACACAGCTTGGGAATCAATCAAGAGTATGACAACAAAAACAATATTGTTGAATAGCCAACAATGATCGGCAGCAGCAACACGCATATCCAGCAGTAATGTGAATGTGACCAATACTCGGGGATGAGGGAGATCAGCATGGATCACTGAGATTCCAAGAGATGGCAGGGTTCTGTTTAATCAAACTTAAACTGTCGTACACAGTAGAGGTGCAAAAAATGCATGTTGTAGGAGAACACAAACTTGTGAAGTATATGAATATGCATAATGTATGTCATTGTATATCTATATATAACGTATATGTGGCTATATATTGAAACATGGACACATATTTGTGTCTAGATTGGACGAACAATGGCGAACATACATTGTAGAGTATACACACAAATCAAACGGGTTGTAGTTGTAGATAGCTATTCGTCTTATAATGTAATAGAATATATGTATGTATATAAATATGAAATGCTTTCTGTACAGTAGCAGAAATTCGTCATGGTTCGTCAGTTTATTCGTGCAATGATGGAGAAAAATGCACATGGGAGGCGTCAACTCTCCTAAAAGATGCACTTTTTCGAGTCCAAAAACATTTGTTTTGAGGAACCCACCAATGGCGCACACCCACCATGTGTTCCAACCAATATGTCAAATACCGCGGATGGAAAAATCATGAAACATCAATGCACCAAGAATCGTTGGACATATGTATATATGTACCGTAGCATACTGTACTGTACTGTGCTGTACTGTGCTGTAAGGTATGGTACTGTACCGTGCGGTACGGTACTGTACTGTAATGTTCTGTACTGTAATGTAATGTACTGTATTAGAATGTAATGTAATGTACCCAGCTCGAACCATCTTTTTTCAGATGCTGGGTGTGATCTTTTGAACCCAAAGATTTGAAGATCCAGTAGTCATCACAACCAACACGATCAGTGAACATGTCCTGCACACCGCGTTTTTAGGCGGATCTTTGAGGCTCAAAGGTTCGCTTGAAACGCAGAATTGTATGTAATGGGTGGTTTTTCAAAATAGGGGTACCCTATGGTGGTTACTAGGGAATTATAATGATTGATACGGGATAATGACCAACAATTATAGGGGATATACCAACTATGTGTGGTGGTTTCTCACAATAGGGTACCGCCAAAAATGGTTGGTTATTACTATAGCTGGTTGATAAACCAGATGATTCGGGGGTACCCCTACTTTGAGAAACTGGCATGTGCCCAATTTCTCCCCACAGTTTTTGATGAGTTGAGGATATTCACAGTGTTTTGAGGAAAACCCACTGAAGGCTTTCCGCCCATCCCGTGGCTTTTCCATCGGCCTTCCACTTGTACTCCACGGCTTCAAAAAGAGAACCTACCGAGCTCAAAGGAGGCCACTGAGGTATCATACTATCATCTGGGTATGTGCCAAAATAGGGCAACCAATGCGCCCCACCAAAAAATGTTCACTTTATTCGGAAACCATCGGCTTTGGGGGTATCGCTATTTTGGCACATACTCACACAACGATCAACTTATGAGAAACTTATCATTCTCGAGAATGGTGGGGTACCATGATGTACCATGTACAGCACAGTTTTGCCACACATTTTTCAGGGCAGCCATAGATCTGTTTCGTGCACCACAGGGCAGCTCCGTGCCCGCTGTTCCCCCAGTTGTTTCATGCAGTGTTCCAGGGGATCCACCAACCAGGGCTCTGACCTCGCACCGTGGACCAAATCCTGGTGGGTTTGTCTTCCTCCTTCGGGCGGTCGTTGCATCTCTGTGGTTGGGATCAGCTGAGCCAATGCTGGGGGTGTCCCGAAGAGAGCGCCGAAGATGCATCTGGATGATTCTGGATGTATATATAACTATGTAAATATAATTAAATAATTAGACAAACAAACATATATATATATATATGTATGGATATAATATATCTACCGGAGAATCTTTCGACAGCGGCTATGCTAAGGGTTGATTGTGGCAACGGCGCTCGGCGCTTGCAGCTGCTCAGCTTGGAACCGATGGTACCTGTCATCGTTGCATGCTTCGACTGCGCTCGCCAATCGCCGTTGGTCGACTGTCTCGAAGCGGTGCTTTTCGCCGCCGTGTCTCGACTCTTGGACCTTGCCACGTGATATGTCGATTTCAAAGGTCTGAAGCCTCGTTCAAGCAGTGTCTGACCAGGGTCGCTCACAAGAGTGTCTTAGAAGGGGATGGCGTAGTGCCTTTGAAAAATGTCTCATCAGAGTGAGAAGTCTTGCAAGAGTGACTTGAAGGATACGGCGCGGTGCCTTAGAAAGATATATCACCGAAGTGTATCACAAGAGTTTCTGAGAATAGTGTTTGGCAAAAGAATCTGACAAGCGTCTCTCATAAGGGTAATCTGCACGAGCTGCCTTCACTGCTTCGAGTCTCTTGACCAGGTATTTCTTTTGTGAACGAAAAACATGATGGCGAGAATGCAGCTCATGTACGCTCATGTATCTGGTTGGTGGTTTCAACCCCTTTAAAAAACATTAGTCAACAACCCAATTGTTAATAACCACTAGGGAAAATCAAAAATGTTTGAAACCACCAACCAGGTATAATTACACATTTTCCTGAAATCACCATTGTGGCTGTTAAACCAACCGCTTCGTGGGGCAGCCCGAATTGGCAATCGCATTTTGGCGGCCTCAGCCATTTCAATGGATAACCCACCAAGAGAAGGGGATGCCCGACTGTGGTTGGATGCAACAAAGCACAAAACTGGTTGAACCAAGAATTTGGGGAAACAAACATATCAACTGAGTGTGACAACTGTGAAGGATGCACGTATCACCAATGCATGCTGAGAACAATGGAACTGTTCGTTTGATGTGCATGTGGGTGGGCATATATACATACGTGTATGGAGCAGGTATGTGTGCGTAAAGGTATATGTTTATTTATGCGTGTTTCTATACCTGTACATGATATGTATACATATTGTGGCTTCTCAAAATACGGGTACCCCCAAATCATACACATCATTCTTTAGTAATCAACCAAGCATTTTTGGGGTACCCCTATGACTTGAGAAACACCCGCATATGATACCTACATCTAATTCCATCTCGCTGAAACTCGGTCGACCGACAGCTCCAACAGCACCACAGGCTGCCAGGGGCTACAGCCGGGCTGGCAGAATTTGCTGGCTGGTTTACCTGGTGAAGTGCTTGGTCTGCAACCTGCCTCGAGTGCTGTCCCTTAGGGGGCTTGGTTGCTTGGATTCCTATGACGGCATGTGGTAGCAATCCTCCATGACCCTTCTATCGCTCCAAGTGCCCAAGAAGCTGAGCCCAATCGCTTCACCACCCAGGGTCCTCTGGCTGTTTGCTCGACCTTTGCCGCTTGGAAAAACTGACACGACTACTGCCATGTTAGAGCTGGCACTTTGGTGCACGAGTTCGTCGGCTTTTCAAGGGCTGCAACGGTGCTACAAGCCGTGATGCCCCACAGCTAGTCAGCTTAGGGTACTTCACTGTGGTTCCAATAAGTGTAGTATAACTAGCCATATGGCGAATCTGAACCAACTTACAACTGGGGGGCATCACTGCTTGAACTCAGAAGACCAATTCGATTCTGAGTGCTGGGCGGTTGTTCCTGACAGCGGCCACCATATGCTCCCCACAACTGGTCTCGCTTCATGCTTCAGTCACATCTTAGATCAACTCTGCGAAATGGCCACCGCTCATGGCGAGGCAGTTTGTTCTTGGGCGGTTCTGCCATTTCGATCCATTTCTCTCCCACCGGTCATGCTGAGTATATTATCCCTAGAATCATCAACCGTTTCAAGGGAACATTCAATGGGCTCATTGCCGCTGGTGAGTGACCATATATGTGTACATAATATATATATATATATATATGTATATCACCCTCAAATTCATCATCGCATCTAAATTCCCATTTCTACCACTATGAGTAGCAACACCTCTCTATCTTTTCGACTCTTGAAGCACAGAACCTCTCACTACATAGTCTGAGAACTATTGTTGTTGGTTTCTGGAGAGTCATAACCACTCTTGCTATCCACAACAACTCTTGTTAGCTTACCACTGTTTTCGAACGGGTAAGATATAGGTAATAGTACTGAACAAGCTTATCACTTATCACATCTTTTGTTGTTGGTCTTTGGTTGTTGGTTTCTGGGGATCATGTGGGGAGGTCCAATGCATCACCTGCCACGCAGGCACCTTAGCGGAGATCCGCCGCAGGTAACCACTCAAGACCTGCGGGTGGTTCGGTGCTCACGGTGCCCACGTTGAACGGCATGGTTGGTACCCCATATGATGCCCCATGAATCATCTAGTTATGGCGGACCCATTGGAGAGTTTGAAATGACTAAAGTGAGGTACTCACCATTGACTTTCCTGCTGATTTTGGGATGGCTTGCTGGTATCCTTATCATTGAAATTGACCTCCGTGCAACCCCACCTAACATCATCCGGCTTCAAGTCACAAAGGTCCTGTCCCTGGTCATCTTTTGGGATAGCACACAGGGCGGTGCCCCCAGAAAGGTAGGTTGATCTACAAGCAGGGTAGCTACCGGCCACGCTAGGTATGGATCAACGGCGTATTATAAGCCAACAACTATCAAACTAACCACTCTAGTTGTTGGTTCTTATTTGCCACTCCTCTTGATATTCACTTTCAACCTGTATTATCCACTAATTAATCGTCGTCGTCGTCGTCGTCGTCGAGCCAGAAATAACCATCCTTATTCTAGTTCATTATCATTCGCCATCCACCACGCTTAAGCACTGCTGATCACTGATGACAAGTATCGATCAGTAGTGACCAAAATCAAGCATGATCTTGGAATTAGCAACCATCATCAAGCCTTGTTAGTAGCCAATTCTCAAATATTATTCATCATACCCGAAGGATTCGAAAACCGCTGGCGGACACTGCCCTCGAACAGCAAGCAAAGTGCAAAAAAAAGATTCCAAAGGATCATTTAGAAACCAACGAAAACATGCTAATATTCATCTACAAATTGGGATTCCAACAACCATTGAACCAATCAATACCTACGACCCCACTCTGTAGCTACCCTTCCTGTGCCTCACTGAAGGTGCCTCCCAGCGAAAAAAAAGGGAAGACTCAGCGCTGACAAATCATGGGTAATGGTTGTCCAATGGTTACCCATAGGGCTATGGGTCAATATTAACCAACCAATAATGGGGGATAATCACCAACAATAGTAATAGGAAAACAATGGTTAATGATGGGAACCAGGGTACAGGGTTTTGACCCACAGCCATAGTAGTGCATCATGGTTCAGAATGACCACGGTTACCACAGTCACCCAATAGCCACCTGATAGTCACCTATTAGTTATCCAATAGTTGCCCACTAGTTACCCAAGCGTTCATAATGGTCACCAGTGATAATGGTTGAAGTGGATACCCAATGGTCAATCAATGTCAATCATGTCCGTAATAACCAATACTTTGTCAATGGTAGGGACAGTCAACAATAATGCTTGAACGATGGTTGATAGTGGCAAATGATGGTGAATGATGGTCAAGTGAAGGTGAATGATGAGTAATGATAGTTTATAATGGTTGAGCGTGGTTCATAGGGATGGCAAATGATGGTGAGTAGATTAAAAGTAATAGTGAGCCGTAGGTAGGAGTCATCTTCTTGCGGGGAAGATGAAGCCAACTCACATGTAATCACATCCAACTTTTGTAATCCACATAATTGTTGGGGGTCACACTTTTTGCTTGATTGGGAGGTACAGCCATCAAATACTCCAGTTGACTGCCAAGAGATTGAATACTTCTAAACAGCCCAGAGACTATGCCAACCACGTCGGGGTGATTGAACGGGCAATGCGTGTCTTGACGTTGGGGCCATTACAAGATTGGATGATTTCAGTTCCGATTTCTGACCAATTTAACACCATGAAACATCTCTGGTTGGCGTTTTCAACCCCTATGAAAAATATTGGTCAACCAACCAATTGTTAATAAATACTAGGGAAAATAAACATGTTTGAAACCACCGACCAGATCTCTTTCTGGGACCGTTTTTTAAATTCCCAAAACTGGATGCTTCTTTTGGGCGCTTCCGGGACCACTCCTGGGAGCCCTTAACTCCTTGTTTAAAACCATGTAACGCTGGCTGCAAATCGCTCCCCCCGACCACCAGCCAGTGAAACTTCAAAGCCAATCAATCACTGGACTCCGAAAATTATATACTTGTTTTGACGGCGGAAAATCATGGTGGTGTCAGGCGCCAGCTAAGTTTCTCTGCCAGTTTTCTGGGGCTCCAATCGTGTTTTCGTGATCTCGCTGGTGAGCTTCCAGAGAATCAGTTGCAACATTCCCAGCCGACCATCTAGGTAGCTTCTTGCTGTAGTTGCGTAGTAGATTTCCATCCAGAGCAACAGAACATCCAGAGTTGTGTAGAGTTGTTGTTTCCTATTCTCAACTAATGACCTTTCTCAATCTTAGACCAACATGAACCAATGAACCACCATTGACCAACCTTAAGTGACAAACATTGACCAACATTGACCAACATCAAGCAGTTCTTCTCAACCTTAAGTGACCAACAAGGACCAACCTTATGCAATTAACCACCATTAACCATCACCAATCTGTTGTTGCTGACGCCCCGTCCCACCTGGTCGGTGCGTGAAACGCCTGGGCGTTTCAGCGACGGGACAGGGCAATGGAGTTTATCACATCTTTTTTTCAAAGGGAAACCCTGGGAATTTCACGGGAATCCCTGGGAATTTCAAGGGAGTCCCTGGGAATTTCAAGGGAATCCCTGGGAATTTCAAGGGAAACCGCGGGAATTTCAAGGGAAACCCTGGGAATTTCAAGGGGAACCCTGAACAAATGTGGGAAACCGGAGGGTAATCATCCATGCAAGCAGGTACGCCATGAACCGAGCATGAAACTTTGGGACCGCCCAAAGCAGCGACACCGCCTGTGTGCTTGTGAGTATGCTACATGTATGGTCGAAGCCGTATGTCGAAACAATTTACACACTGGATTCCTACATGTATATGTATACTAAGCATTTTTAAACATATGTATATATTACATATCACTTCATTCTAGTATATCCTTATATGCACACGTATGCAACGGGCACATAGGTACATAGCATACTACAAAATACAAACCCGTTACCCGGCAACCAAGTAAGATAGATTCTCAACAGTTGCTGTTGAGACAACACATGCGCCCAGAGTAATTATCCCACATTAATCCAAGATCTTGATGATGAACAATGGGTTCACAGTGGTCAACCATACCCGGTGAGGCTGGTCCACATTGGCATCTTGCTTGCACTTGGACCCTCAGGAGACCCCGCCTCCTCCCGAACATCATGGCAATCTTCTGCTCGGTTTTTTCCTTGCGACGAATCGGCTGCCATGAGATTCCAGGCGCCGAACTGCTCAGCACGGCCTCCTCTGCCCTTTCTTTTCTCTTCTTGGCCAACTGGAGTTTTGCCTCGCGACTGGGCATGTGAACTGACCCCAAAATCAATCAGGAATCCGTGGTCCATGAATCATGTAGCCTCAAAACTTTCCCAAACCTCTGATCATCCAGGTATATCCATCACAGGACCTCAAGAACTGGTTGATTCCCTACTCAAATGGCAATCTTTGGGATGGTTAGTGGAAGAGTACCTGTGGTTGTAAGTTGGTTAACAAGCCATTCAACTAGTCATATATACTGAAACTGGTAGTTATCCTGGTTATGTTCGCCAACTTAGCAAGATGGTTGGTTATATCCCAACTTATTTGTTGGTTCTCTCTCTCTAAATATGTGTATGTGTATATATAAATAAGTAAATAAATATAAGTATAAATATATATATATCTATAAATGTGAATATAAATACGTGCCCTTATATCATGTTATGCACATCATTGTTGGTTTCTGCCCACAAGATCTTGACAGCGGCCTCCATGATTTCTGCTCTGTAGCGGCCTTGGTTTCACTGCAAAACCAGTAGCTTCCTGGCCAGTTCCCGTGGTGTTCCAAGCCTGGTTTTGTGATTTTTCCACTTGGCTCATATGAAATCGAAGTGAACAATAGCATCAATAGCTCGTAGTAGGTGTTCACAAGAGGTAGTCATTAGCTAGAAATAGTTATTAGCTGTTGACAGCTACTGTTGTTAATCATGAACTGTGGCTTAGCATCAATAGTAGCTGTTCATAATAGCTATTTGAATACACTGATGGTTGGGTGTGGTTGGGACTCTGAGCTTCCGACTTTCTTCATGCAAGTCGATGGTGTAGAAGCCCAGTTGCGCCTCGCGAGAATTGGAAATTGATCCTGTTCGGTTGGTGGATGGTTAGCTGGTGGATGGAGGACAGAACTCATTGGTTAATGACGCTTAGTTTGCTGGTCAATGGTTAAGACACTATTTGGTTGGTCAATGACTAGTGGATGACAATGCTGGTTAATGGTTGACAACAGGGGATAACCAACAAGACTCGGGGATATACCAATAGATCCAATAAGCAGTATTGGTGAAGAGGTATATCCCCTAGTTATGTACCACAATTATACCAATAAGATGTTTATTGTGGTTATTGTCCTCTATGCACTAGTTAATGCTGAATGAGCCATTGTTGAATAACTAGTCGTTGGAGGAGCCACAGTTTCTGGAGCCTCGGTGTTCATGGGAAAATATTTGTGAAAGTGGTGCTCTGATCAAATGCGCCTGGCGCGTGGGGGTTCAGATCGGCTGGGAGCAATGCTTGATACATGTCGACCGTGCGTAGTTATGCTGGATAATCATGGATAATCAGTTGCTTGTGATTTTCGCGTGAAAAGACACAGTTTTTTGGGATTGAAACTTCAAGCCATAGCCGGATGCGTTCTGGAATCCATAGTACAACAAGCTGATTTTACAGTTTCACAATTCACGCTGGCCAAGGGCATCAAGGCGTGAGTTGAAACTGAGGACATGTAAGGTCACGACACTAGTAGTGGTTATATAATGCTTCTAAAATATTGCAAGTAATTGTGAATGCGTGAATGGTTGAGGATATGCCAACCCTGCACTTTTGCCACAAATAGCTGGCAGGGTCCCTATGCATGTGGATCCATCATTGGCAATTTGTTGAGCCTCTTGAGCAGCCAATTATACTTCGTTGGCATACGCCAGGTATCAACTAGTTACCAGCTACTTAACTGGTTGGTGGTTGAACCACCCCTATGCAAAATATGAGTCAACCAACCATTTGTGAAAAAAATGTAAGAAAAATAGAACATGTTTAAAACCACCAACCAGCTGGCCATTGGTTGGTACACCATCTCCCATGGCGTGCCTTGTTCTCCTTGATGAAATCCTTGGGCTCCAAAGGGGCAGTGGCGTTCAGCCACTTGGCTTGACGCTCCTGAGCTGGCCATGTGGTGCTTTCTCAAGTCAGAAGGGTACACCCAAATCATCCAGTTTATTAACCCTTGATCGTGATAAACCAACCATTTATGGCTGAGTTGACCATTTATAGTGACAAAGCAGCCATTTTTGGTCAGAACAACCAGTGCCCTGAAAAGCGCACATCGGAAGAATGAAGCGAAAAGTCTTTGTTAAGTTGGGAGGTTCCCATCTGAGATTGCTCAGTGAGCTTGGTAGCTCTGAATCGACAGCGGGGGCTTCATTTGCACGAAAGCCATGAGCTAGGTTTGATCCTCGTGATTCTTCGGGATCATAAAGCAAGTAACCAGCCAGCAACCCAGCCAAGCAAGAACGGTAGCATTTTTCATGAACCAACCAACCAACCAGCGAACCAAACCAGCCAATGACCCAGCCAACGTGGCACCACCATTGCCATCATCGCGATCCGCTGCCTCTTCTTCAGCCAGATTCCGAACCTGAGCATGAGAAGCCTCCGAACGTGTGATGAGTGAGCCAACAGACCCTCCATAGAACTGGAGAAATCATTGTATAACCAGTGATAAGTTGATAAGTATGATAAGTATGATACAATGATACATAACTTATAACCAGAGGTTAATCAAGTATATAACCAGTGATAAATATGATAAGTTGGGTGAATCACTATCAACCACTATGCATATATTTGGTTCTTGATTGTTACTACTGGTTGATGATGATCAACACACTCATGAACATAGGTACATAGTCAAAAAAGATGAACATGGTCCCAAATCAAGATTAACATTGATGAAGAATTGGGCCAAAAGAGTTTATGGATGAAACGTATTTATCAAATGAAAATGCTACCCTCCAAACACAACCAATCGTGCGATTTCCTTGGTACCTGATTTTTGAGCCATATGATGGTTTCTGAAAATAGGGGGCCCCCCAAATGGTCAGTTTTTTACTATAGATGGTTAAGAAAGCATGATTTAGAAGTATCCCTATTTTGAGAACCCCCACATCCAAACAGGTATATCCAAGAGCTTCCTTCCCACCCAATCCACCAGTTCTTGCTGCGCTTCCGATCATCTTCGTTGCTGGGACGGCCAAGCGCCGCACCTCCTTGTAGTTGCAACTGCCAGCGCTGAGCCCTTTGCACCTGCCCTGCAATGCGGTGTCGCGTAGGCTGCACCATAGCTCTCACCAGTTGAAGATGTTGAAGCGCTGGCATGAAATGAAAGTAGGTGGGAGCAACATGATGTCACATTTGACTGACCTCAGCGAATTTGAAGTTGTTGAAATCACTACTTTTCTCCAGAGTGTCTCTCTCTCTCTCTATGAGCGGGAGCACATGTCTTGAGGAACCTCATGATCAAATTTTGAGTTCGCTGTCACCTGAACTATCCCATAAACCCTTGCAACATCAACTAAGTGGCCCAGAAGATCCTTTGATATAGGCTCTTAAAACCTACAAGACAGGTCAACCAGTCACGGTCGATGGTCGGCAGGAGACTGCCAGCAAACTGGCAGCTCCTCCCGGCAGCAAGCTCCGGTCCTGCAGGGTATGAACATCTACCATCTCGATGCGTTCTGCGCCAGTGGCATGTAGGGACGTATAGACCTGGCGGCAAGTCATAGCCTGTGATGGGTGGATTTTGGGCACATGTCGGAGGCATGGAAGGCTGGAAAGTCAGGCAGTATTGCGAACGCAAGTAGATAATCTCACAAAGAAATGACCATTAAAAACCCATCAATTCCTCATGAAAAGCCAGTACTGGACCATTGCCTATGTGTTTTATCTTGGTCAACCCACTGTTGACAACAGTAATTATCAACCATTCACAACCCTTATCCTAGCCATAAATAGACCGCTACTAAGAATTGCAAACCGCCATCACTTAGTGATCGAGCCCAGCACTTAGCATTCCCAACCATACCTTGCGCGGCATATTGCCAGCAAACTGCGCATGATTCGTCAAGGCGATATAATGGAATAGATCTACCTGCATTGTTGTTACCAAGCACGGCCACGAACCACTAACAAAGGTCTTTACTTGTTATGTTCCCAGTCGTCCTCTTCCCTTCTTCTTCCCTCCTTCTTTTCTTCCGTCCTTTTTTCCTTCCCTCCTTGCTCCCTCCCTCCTTCCTCCCTCCTTCTTTTCTTCCGTCCTTTTTTTCTTCCCTCCTTCCTCCCTCCCTCCTTCTTTTCTTTCCTCCTCATATAGTTGAACAAATCCTGTGATTCATGGTCGTTATTAGTCATTGTCGTGTACTTTTGTTTGACACTAACTAACCATGTTTAACATGATTTAGTCAGGGTGTATATAAGTAGTATTGTACCACACCAATATCTAGCCACTATTTGACGAATATCTAGCCACTATTTGAGCATCAACCAACACTCAATGAACCATTTACCAGCATTTTCACCATTCTCAACCATCGAAAAACGAGGATCAACCACTATTCAAAATCATTTCACCACTATTTTCACCGTTTTGTTTTTTCTGCGCTTGACAAAGACATTGTTTTCACCGTCCACCACGTTGGGCGCCATGGCAACCAGTCACCAGCTGCACCTGCATGGGCACCTTGACCTTTCGATCTCGTACTTGGTCTGGCCGTGCCTGCGCCAGCAACTGGTAACGGGTGACAGCAGCCAGGGAGATTCATGAACTTGGGATTTTATAGGGAAACCAGGGATTTGACATGGGATTTTCATATTTTTTAATAGGGAAACGATGGGATTTCTACAGGGAAATTATAGGGAAACCATGGGAAACCACTTCATGTTGATGATGATTTTCTTGCCTCAGAGCTTAGAAAATGACTATTTTTGTTCACTTGTACGATCATTGATGGTTGATAGATGCTAATAGTGGCTGTTAATGATCATTGATGACCAGCAATGATCAATGGTCCACAATGGTTCATGATGGCTCTCTTGTTGTAATCGCCATCATCATTTCCCTCATCACCATCATCACAATATCTGCAGTCATCTTGGACATCATCCTCACAATTTTCAATTTTCGCTCTCTCGTCGCACTCCCTTCTTTCTTCCTTTTGTGTTGAACCCCCATGGTTTTCGGTCAGCCTGGAAACTAACATCCACCCTCCCCTAGGAAGATCTTCCGCGCGCCTGACCCCAGTCCCTCCCCTGCTCCAGCATTGCGGCAACTCTTCGCCTGGCTTCCAGGGCCCTCAAATGGTGACTGACTGTGGGGTGTTGAGCCTGGGATGCCTTCCCCTTGGCGTCATTGAACCACTAAGACCATTGGCTTCTAAACCACGGAAAACACCACTAAAATACCACTAAGATATCATGAAAAATTATAGAAACCTTGGATACTTGGGAGTGCTCCATGTCGACCTTTCTGCGATGAACTATGGGATGATTTCCGCGATCTTCCTTGAAAGGCGTTGCCATGATACACAAAGATCTGAGCCTGATTAGTTGGTTACTGCGATTTATGGCTGTACTCCTGCGAATCGATTTGGTATCAATTGGCACGTTCAGAGAACCCTGACTTCAGCTGCCCGGGATTTACAAGGCTCAAATGTTCAACTCTACCGTTTGATGACAATTCCCATTCAATTTACTTAGTTGTCTTTTATTACAGTGGGCTTTGCTCATAGGACTCATAGGTGGTCAACTGCAAACTGTTCCGATAGACAAGGATGATCATGACAGTTATGATGCTGTTGATGATACAATGGTATTACAATGGTTCAATGATGATTATACTCCCTGATATTACAACGGTTAATTGATGATGACCTGTTACTTGATGACTGATCCCCGGGTTCAGTGATGAGCAATCCCTGCAAGCAGCACTCCGCTCCGGTGGACGGTCCCCCTATGCTGCGGCCTGGGATCTTTGGTGCTTCGAGCCTTTTCACGATTGCGCCGTGCTTCCAGCAGCTCCTTCTTCTTCTTTTCCTGGTGAACCCACGACCCGCGGACACCGCGATCGTTTCCGGTATCCAAGACGTCACCCTTGGTGATTGGTGTAGTGGTTTCCCATGGTTTCCCGGCTTTTCCACCCTTCTGTTGATAGTGGTTTCAATATTCGTTTCAATCATTGATGCTTCGTTTCAATCAGTATTCACCCTTCTGGTCACTTTTTCCAATGATGCGAAACGAAACCACTAATTATCAATAATTTCACTCTTCCTCAAAGCAGCATAAAGGCACGCTCAACCGCGCAGGTTTGATAGACGTGTGACGTGTTCTTTCTTGGGATACCTTGCTGGAGGTAGTGGTGGAGAGGTCTGGAGTCATCGCCACCTGGACAAGTTGTGCCAAGTTGTTCCAAGCATTCTGCTTGTCATCTCTGGGTTCATCATGGTTCATCTATCAACCAACACATGTTTTTGACTTGTTTTGATCTATGGGTCTTAGCCAAGAAATACTGGCCCACTTTGCAACTGAACACGACCATCTTCGAGGGTGAGGCACCTCCTCAAACGAACCACACTTAAACACACGAAACGCAGCTGCCATTACTCTCATTGCATGATCTGCACGATCACTCTAGCTGCCATCACTCGGATTTCGGCTACAGATTCTGCTTAATGGATGCTCGTGGTGAATTATGACTCAATGATGAATGCTTCCCTTGCCACTGGAACTTTGACTCTACCGGACCAGTAGGATGATGGTTCCACAGGACACGAATAGCTCTTCCCTGTGCACGTGAACAGCCGCGCTCCTCTCGCTTCAACATTTCCTCTTCGGACCCCGCGACTTCCTGTGCCAGGAGGGGAGCCACCCACATACGTGCTACCCCTAGTGGCCTCCTTACGTGGCTTCTCAGCGATAGAGCTACTTCCGTGGGTAGAAACACCGCTGAAAAAGGCAGGGGAAAGGTCGAAGTCATGAGAACTTGAAGTTCGATGTCTGGGACTCTCTGGATGGTTTTAAATCTACGTCTCAGCTACCTATTCTGTTGATCGAGCTTGGTCAACACCACATATCGCCAAGAATGGGTGGGTGAACATCCAACGGTCCAACATAGCCTATCGTGGCCTTTCCTGTTCGTTTCTTTGTGATGTTCATTAAGTCATGGCTAAGCTTTGCTCAATTGCTGTACTGGTGCCGTTGGCATCCATCCTTCTACTCCCCTCAGCCTAGAAAAACACCACTGGCCGACTGCCTCGTCTTCCTCCATCTGAAAGCTCATTTTGAGCTCCTAAGTTATGGGCGGCAACTCCGACGGTTGATTCATCCTGACCATTGTCATGAATTGCACCCGTACAAGTAGGATTGATGTTGCTATTGATTCATAGCTTCAGTATCGGGTGGTCATATTTGGTCATATCAAGCATTCATTTTTCGACCGTGACATCACCACATCACCATGATTAGCTCGTTGCCCAAGCCTGGCTGCATTGCACCGGTCAACTGACACTGATGGAATCGGTGAATTTCTGTGATAAATCTTCGACTGGGCGGAGACGAGACGCGACATCCTCTCACAACTTTACATGGGTCTTTCTCAAAATAGGGGACCCCAAAATGGATGGTTTATTAGTAGAAATGGCCAAGATTGGATGATGAATGGGTACCCCTTGAGAAACTACCACATCAAAGATCATAAATGGAAAACCATTGACCGCAAAGACGCTTTGCCAAAAAAAGCACAGCTGATGACACTGATCGTCTTTGAGCCAGATCTGCCTGGTTTAAAGCAGAATGCAGTAGGGTCTGGTAACCCTATTCAGTAAAGACTCCTGCAGGACAGACTCCACGTTTTCGAAGGACTTGTTCGCATCTTCTGGACTCAAGATGTCCTGCACCAAATGTTTGGCAAAACATGCACAAAACACAGAGTAATGGTCCCAAAAAATTGTCCTATGAAACGTTTAAAAATGTATATGCATGTATGTATTTATTGTATTGCATTTGTATTTGTATTTGTATGTATTTGTATTTGTTTTTGTATTTGTATCTGCATTGGTATTGGTATTGGTATTGGTATTGGTATTGGTATTGGTATTGGGATTGGTATTGGTATTGGTATTGGGATTGGTATTGGTATTGGTATTGGGATTGGTATTGGTATTGGTATTGGGATTGGTATTGGTATTGGTATTGGGATTGGTATTGGTATTGGTATTGTTAATGTTAACGTTAATGTTAATGTTAATGTATGCATGTATGTATGTATGTATGTATGTATGTATGTATGTATGTACGTGGTCTTGACCGGAAATCAAAGCTCCCTTCCAAAACCTTCTTTTGAACCGCTGGAGCTTTGGTCCCAACAACACGGAATGGTTCATAAACAATCAGCGATCTTCGGCCGACTTGCGGACCCTGAATTCACGGCATCCGCTTCTCAACCACCGAACGACTATATACAGTTATCTGGTTGGTGGTTGAACCACCACCCCTATTAAAAATGTTGGTCAACCAACCATTTGCTTATCATTACTAGGGAAAATAAACATGTTGAAAACTACCAACCAATACTTTTTGGTACATGCATGCTTACAGGGATAACGTGTTTAAGACTACAAAGCCATGTTTAGTGATTTAAGACTACCAACCAATGGTGTTTATGACTACCAACCATGTTATGTTTACAGGGCGAAGTTGGGGCCTCACCATTGGAAAACCCCATTCGCTGCCACAGCATTTGGCACCAACTCGCAGTCCTTGAGTTCAGGCGCGAACATAATGGACTGACGTCGGGTGTCCTGCTGGATCTGTGGCATCACACGACTGGATCCGACAGTAGGATAGTGGTTGAGTATGGTTTATGGTAATGCTTAGGAGGAATAGTGGTTAACTATGGTTGGTAATGGTTGATAATAGGAGTAATTATGGTTAATAGTGGTTAACTATGATTAGTACTGGTTAACTATACTGGATGATGGATGAACGCGATACTATCGGTTGATACTCGTTTGGACACGAGATCTGGTCCCTACTTCAGATCATTGTCTACTGCAACTTTATCACGTTCCACAATGTCCAGAATAGTCCAACAAATGCCGAGTCAACGTCTAACATGTGGTGATCTAACATAGCAATGGAAAATCAACCAGTTACAGCTGATTTCCCAGGATTTCCCTAGGAAAATGATGATTTTCCATTGCTATGTAAGATCACCGGAGCGTAACATGTGTGTCATCGCTGCTCCTTCTTTGGGGACATTGGAATGGGCTGAACATCCTCCTCTGCCTGGCTCCAAAGGGCTGATGGCAGTGTTTCTTGCCACGCCCTTCCCGATCCCTCCCGGGTAACGTATTGTGCCATTGTGGGTAGACGAATCGTGCCAACGAAAAACAAAAAACGAAGAGAATGGCTTGTCTATCCGAATGTCATTGTTGTCTAGCAGAATTAGATGCATTACTATAACTTTCATGATCCTTCATGGTTCGATCAACCGCCATGACACCGCAACGACAATGTCATGACATATGGTAACAAGATTTGCAACAACTTCCACAGCCCCTGCATGACTTCATTCGACACTTCATTCGAGATTTCCTTTGACTTCATCCACAGGCGGCTTGGTTGACCATGGTTGACCTGTCATCAACGTCGGATGTTTCAATGCTTGGTGGTCTCCCCGGGCTGCACCTCCAACTCCTCAACCCGGCGGTTCACTGTGCTGGTGGAGGGGGCCAAGCCATCCACCAGCTTTCCCCGGGAGGCCGGTCGTCGGGAGGCCTCGGCGAACCATGGGAAACCTGTAAAATTGGCGGGTTTTTATAGGTTTTTCTGTTTTTCCTATGGTTTTCAATAGGCTTTTCGGTGATTTCCTAATCAATCTCCACGTTTTCGAAGTTTCAATGCCTTTTCATCAAATGATCATCGTGACCTGACGCTTTTCGCAATCGAATTCTAAGCCTTCTTTGCTGATTGTTTTCCTATTCCTGCAAACAAAGGGTGATAAGAATTCCTTTGCTCGTGCTTGGTTGATGGTTCGTAACAACAAACCACTCGAGAGGTTTTTTCTTGGCGTACCTGGTGCCCGGCACCCACTGATCGTCACGGAAAATGACAACTTTTTGGTGGTTCGGACCTCCCCCACTTCACAGCACTTTTTGATTGGAGGGGAACAACCGTCTCAGCTGCGTTGTTTTTCGTACCTTTCTACCAACCAACGATCCTTTGGATCATATCAGGGAGGAGTCGGTCCGATATTATCTTTGAAAGTCATTGAGAGGGTCTAAGACATTGACAGTACACAATGACTATCGATCATGTCCCCACCATTGAACAATTCCTCGAAAGTTGATGGCAAACTGTTCCCAACTGGTGTTGTGGGTTAATACCCTGTACCCCTAGAAACCATCCCATAAATGTTTTACTTCGTCTTTGTTGGGATGTTCACCGACGCATTACGCATTTTTGAAATTTTTGGATGATTGGTTCTGATCCATAGCCATATAGCTGGCACAGATTATCCCCTGGTCTTGTTGGTGATCATCCAGCCAATTAACCAGTCGTATATATATATATAACTATTATTAAACATTGGTTAACCAATAACTATCAACCACTATTTACCATCAATGAACCACCAACAACTAATAAACATTAACTAACCACTATTATGAATTAACCAATTGATTAACCACGATCAACCATTCTCTAATTAACCACTATTCGCCACTATATAATCAACCACTCTTACCCACTAACCATTATTGATATATAAGAAAGTAAGATCGTCAACCACTAAACTAATAACCATTAACCATTCTTTGACCATTTAAGCATTATTAACTAACCACTATATAATTAACTACTATTTGCCAAAGAGTATTAAGCATTTCTTGGTTAATAACCCATCACCATGATCGGCTGCACATTTTGAGGTCCAAACACTGGCAGTGCCCAATCCTGTCACCAGGTCATGGCCAGCGGCTAGGGTGGGCTCTTCAGGGTACACCATTCAACTGGACAACCCCAGAATGAAAGCTGACGATGGTACGGATTCATGGGGATCAATGGTCGATGTAATGGTTCATACTGGTCAATACAAGGTTGTGTCACTGTAAGACTGTTTACCATGGCCAACTTTGATTTTGTTCCTTTGGGGATGGGCGTCTGAATATGTGGCTGTCCATGAGGGGAAAACAACTAGGACGAAAAAATGGTGTACCATGCATGCATGCATGCGCCCATATCCACAATCATGTGCAGGGACTGGAACCCAATTGTGTTGGTAACATTCGACCATTGGTCTTATGTCTTTGGTGCATATGGAAATAACTATGTTCATTTATGTTGGTTTTAAATAGCGACATTGTTGTTCGCCATTGTCGCTTGCTTATGTAGTATGTAAAGTAGTATAATTTTGGAACATGTCCTGTTGCTCTTGCTGTTCTTGCTGAGGTGTTTGTTGTCATTGTTGTCGTTGTCGTTGTCGTTGTTGTTGTTGTTGTTGTTGTTGTTGTTGTTGCTGCTGCTGTTCTTACCTACGTCATGTCCGGTTCGCTTCTTGTTGCTGTTAGTTACACTGGTTCCCGTCATTTCCGGAGCCCCGGAAGCCTCCCCTGCCTGATCGGTCTAAGTCGTACAAGGTCCAGGCTTCCAACGAGGGGCGATGCTGCCTCCACAACGCAGCTAGAGTGAACCTCTCCTATTGGAAGGGTGAGTGAACAAACATACCGGACAAGCCAGGTACTTGTCCGGTTCTGTCCTTTTCGGCTGTTCCGCGCGACATAACTTGTTGACTATATATATAACTAGTCAATACAGCACATAAACTATAAACTTGTACCGCTTTCACGAGGTCGTCGCTTGACTCAACGCCCATTCCCTCCAAGTCATCAACAACCCTGTCCAAGGCGTGGGATCAACCGACTGCCTTCATCGTGTGTCATCGCGTCTGGATTTCTCTAGCTGTATCCCATATCGTTGTGGGTCAAAACCCTGTACCCCTGGTGTCCCATCATCGACCATGGTATTCCAACTATTGTTGTCGGTTGTTGTCCTGGTAGTCATACCCCAAATTGCGCCAATCTCTGTACATCCAATTCTTTGTCCAATTTGACATGGTATGCCATGATGCTTTACTGGCTGAAGATCCCACAACAAGAATGACTGGTTTCCTTAAATGACTGGTTTCCTTAAAATGGTGCAGGTACCATCATGGCGAGATCAAAATACCAATCTAACCTTCTTAGTGGATTACACTCTTGTTCCCTTCTCATTTTGTCAACCACTAGTCAAGTATCATTATTTGTTGCTTTTCATTGCTGCTGATAATCTCTGCATCTGATTTTCCCCTATTCTAAATAGCGTTAGTACTCTTTTGCTGTCTACGGTTGCTGGTGACTATCTATCCCCTATTGCTAGGCAGTATATCATATTCACCATATGTCCTGAATCATTCCTTAATCGATTACAATTGCTGCGTTTGTTGGTGACAATCCGCTATTGTTCCATAATCGACAATGATAGGGGCCCACAATGTTGGTCGCTGGATATTCCCCAAGTCACTTTTGGTTATTCTCCTACGATCCCCCTTGGTGACCATTATGATTGTTGATCCCCCTTAGTCAGCACTATGATTGTTGGTCATCACATGTTATCCCCCCGTTCAACACTCATGAATATCTGGCTATTCCACCAGTCACTGCAGGTTATTCCCACTATTCAACGTCCATGCGGCGGTTTCTCAAAATAGTGGTGCCCCCAAATCATCTACTTTTTAACCAATTCATAGGAATACACAATTTTTTGGAACCCGAAAAATAGCTTCGGAAACCACCAAATAGGTGAACAAAGCTTGGGATCACCAACAAACACATACTATTCGCTGTGCTACTGTGCTACTGTTGGTTATTCAGCATCTATTCCCTCAAAAACCAGTACAATCCCTTATAATCACCTGGAAAAAACCCACTATAAAACCATTAGAACTGTTGGTTGTTCAACATCTGGTGCTTTCTAAAAAATAGGGACCACCCCAAATGGTTGGTTTATTACTATAAATGATCAACAATGGATGACTTGGGGGGTCCCCCTATGGCTCAAGAAGCACCCATCTATAATCCATGGCACGGCCCCCTGTGCCACGGCCTTGCCCCTAGGCCAGCTCCTCTGACACCGACCCTGCGCAACTTTGCTGCCTTGCCAAGGTGAGAATGGCCGCGTGCGCAGCGCGGCGCTAGTGATGCATGGACGGGCTTCATGAGCTAGATATGCTTGTGGGTAACCAACAATCATGGGGAAAACGATGGTTAATGATGGGGAACCAGGGGTACCGAGTTTTGACCCACTGCCATATTATGTACGTATAACATAGCACCGTTCTCTGTTGAACTTTTCAACCAGTCGATGGTGATCTACGAACGAGACAACATATCAAGGACCCTATGAGTAAATCCATCAATCAAACCATTGTGAATCATCGTCCAAGTCCATGTCATTGTTGTCATCCTCATCTCAAACGCCATAGTCTTCACCATCGTCTTCACCATCACCACCATGATTGTCCATCATCATCGTTGTCATCATCATCATCATTTTCGTCGTCGCCCTCCTCCTCCTCATCATCATAACCATCAATCAGACATCGAAAAGACGAAAAAAAGAAAACAACAACAACCATAAACCACGACCAGCCACCGTCAACCACGACTGACCACGACTAACCATCATCACCATCATCACCATAATCAACAACAACATCAACCATCAGCATTAACGATCAACTGGACACCAACTAAGGGCGGCCAACAGGATTTACCATCATCATCATCATCATCATCATCATCACCATCATCATCACCATCACCATCATCATCAGCTTTCCAAAGCAACCCCAGATCTCCCCAGCAGTTCCACAGTCTCGGTACCGACGAAGGCCGACTGCAAGGGCGGCTGAGCAACCTGGTCCATCAGGACAACTGATAAGCAGCAAACATGGGGTTAATATTTCTATGTTAATCCTTGTAGGTTAGTACTTATAGGGTAATAGTTATAGGTTAATACGTATAGGATTTAAGAGTTATAGACAGGCTAATAGTTATAGATCTGTTAATAGTTGTAGGTTAATTAGTTAACAAATGGTCGCATAAATGGTTGAACTGTTATAGGTCAATAGTTGTAGGCTAATAGCGAATAAGTTATTGAATAATTGTTACTGGTTGATTGATGACTAATTATTGGTTCAATATGGTCAGCTGATGCTAAACCAATGCTTGTCAAATGGTTCGATCATGGATAACAAATGGTTTGATAACTGATCAAATAATGGTTAATGAATGGTTGAATAATTGTCCATAAATAGGGTCAATAAATGGCTAAATATTGTTTAATGTGTGGTGAATGCATGGCTAAGTGAAGGTCAAGGGTGCAGAATGGTATGGCTGATATGGTTAGATAGTGGCTGGTATTGTTGAACCTGGGTTGACGACGATGAAACAAATGCCCCCAACAATGGTTGATTATAATGATGACTAAGAAAGCTTCAGAGAATGATAGTGGTCTAGTAAGATCGATCACGGCTGATCATGGCTCAATTGATACATGCTGCCACCATGGCGGAACAGCTTGGTGGTATGCTCTAGTAGCTGATCTTCAAGACTCGGCTCGTCATTGGACGGTCAGTAGCTACTGCCACAGACAAACCCAAGTGCTTCGTCTTAGCCAAGAAATTGCAATTCTCAGATTCATTCAGCTGACGATGGTTAACAAATTAGTTCCAAGTAGCAAGTTCCAAGGAAGCATGACTGGTCAACGGTCAACGATTGGATTCTAGTTGATAGTGAGCAACACTTCCTACAAAGCGATAACAAACATGCACCAGCTCCTGCTGCTTCCATGATCATTCCAAGGAACTCTTTGGTGGATCTGGCACCCCACCTGGTGGCGAAGTCAGCAATCAAAAACGCAAAACCCATGGATGGTGAATCATGGCAACAAACCGGGAATACATGGCGAGTAGATGGTTAATAGTAATGTTGGGGTGAAAAAACATGAAAATGACGGGTAATATTGAGTCATCATGGTCAATGATAATGGTTGTGCGTGATTAATACTTGAGAATGGCTGATGATGATTAAGAATGGTTAAGAATGGCTGATAGTGAGAACGGCTGACACTGGTTGCTAGTAGCAACTACCTAATGATATATACAATTATTGATGCATGTTAATAGTGGTTGACTAGGACTAATATATCATTGTTGCTGCTTTTGCAACCGTGATGGTCAATCAGGAATGCTTGTAGAATGACACTACTGATAGTCCTATGATGATTGGTCTTGTTTGATCAATGCCCTGCATTTGTTGGATACAATGACTTCAGGATGATCAACTGTGGTCAGCGCTATGGGTCTCCAAGATCTGCTATGAACCTGTCTGCCGCATTTCGATTTTCTGCCAGCTATGTAGCTCAGCGCAAGGTCTCTCTTCAGCTCAGGTGGAAAAATAGAAAAAATAGCCAATCACAAAATAAAATAGGAAAACATAACATAACATAGTCAAAAATCAATAGAGATTCATTTTATCTCTTGGACGCACATTTCCAACATCTTTCGACCCGGAGTCCTTCAAATGTGGCGGTGAGCGACCCTCTCTTTCCCCAGAATTTGATGCCAGGTCCGATGGGTATCCAGCTGCGACCACCTTTGTATTTAGCTGACTGTGCATGTTTCATTGGTTGCTACCCACATCATTTGTCGCGATCATTCGCGCTTGATGCCCCCATTCGGTTGTCTTAAGTGTCGGACGTGCTTGAGGGTAGCGAGGACGACTTGTGTAGAGTACTCGCCTTGGATTGCTGATAAAATTTGGGGGTTAAGCCGGCTTTCAAGAGCCAAATTTACCTAAGAAATGTGGAGGATCCAACAACTAGTAGTGATGATCACCAAGACTTACAATTCCGGGTGAGAACAATAATCAAGAACAACCAACCAACAACCAACAACTTCAACACCCAGCATTGATAAATCGCAATAGTTGAAAATCACAAACAACAATCACCACCAATTGAATTGCGCCGTCTGGTTTTGACTGAATATGACAAAAAATCTGGCAGGCAAACATCTTTAAACATCCAAACAACGGTATCCATTCTTTTCATTTTTTTGGATTTTCACTGGAGTGGAGATTTAACCCTGAACTATGTCTCTATTATGTTTTCTTGGTTCTACTCCTATTTCAACATGCGGCCATGTAACACACTGACCATGGTGTAATAGTTTGTTTACGGAGCACAATTTCCGAATACTTTCGAACACACTCGGTATTTTTTGTGCATTGTGGGCATCCAATTCACGAAAGACAACGGTTACCGGCTGCACCTACCCACCCATTGGTGTCTGATGAGCAGCTGAAACAATGATGAAACATGTGCGGCTGCCCAGCAGTGATCCAGTTGTTGGTCTGTTCATCCTCACTTTCACCCATAGATATTTCGTCGCTGAAGGAGACAATGCCTTAATCACACATAAGTCACAAACTGTCAAGCCAGTCCTTTGCTTGGCTTGTCAAAGAAACGCCAATGCCCAGGCGATGTGTGTTTCGGCAGGTGTGCACAAATTGTGCTTCTTGCGGATGTGAAGTGTGCAGGCTCTCTCTCTCGCTCTCTCTCTCTCTCTCTCTCTTTTCACTTAATTCCATCCGACTACATGAGATTTGTGCCTGGTTTATGGGCCACTTTCCGCAAGCTTGTGACATTAAGGTCGATGGAAAGTCCGAGAACTGCCGCGCAAAACAGACTTGGAATGTTTCTGCCGACATCTGCCAACCTTCTCACATGGAGGCACTGACAGATCCAAGCACCATACACATTTTTCCTCCCGATGGATTGACATGATGAAAGTAATGATGCAACCAGTTGGTTGATGGCAGTTCCTCTGTATTGAATATATATATATACATATGTGGGTATGTGCCGAAATTGGGTAACCAATATCCCACCCAAAAATCATCGGTGTACTAGGAAACTATTTTATTGGGTACCACTATTTTGGCACATACCCATGTATGTATGTGTATGCGAAAAGGGTACAGCACCAAATCTCTAATATAACGGTACAACACATTAAATATGATATATATATATATATATAAATAAATATCAATACACATGTATATAGATATATGTGCATACATACACACCAGTAGACAAAGCAATCACAAGTTCATGTGCATATATAGCTACAAATGCATAAACATGTACATATAATGTTCACATGTAAATACTTGTATATGTATGTATATATGATTGTATATGTATATTGACACACATAAATAGCATTGAATAGATATGTAGATTGAAGACATGCAAATCATGAGAAGAGGATTCCCAGTGCGCACAACTTGAGCTCTGCACGGACCCCGGTCGATGTCCCGCATGGAAGGCCGCCATGAAGCTGGACAAAGGTCAGTGCTCTATGGATGTGAATGGAGCATTCAAAACATTCCCTCAGGTAGGAGCATTCAAAGTGTTCCTTAGGGCCCTTAGCTAGGGAAACCATTCATCAACTCTTGGACGGCAGAACTTCAGTGCAAGATCTCATTCATGGCTTCTCTGCTTTAGGCGAATCGTATGGTAAAGTCAAAGTATCTTGAATGTTGGCTTGTGTCTAATACTTTTGCTTCGTGTTTTCCCAACGACAAGTTTTTACAAACGGCTGCTGTAGCCACATCTTGCAGAGAGCTTGAAGCATTTCTCTGTGCTGTTAAGGGCAGTCAGTCTGGGATAGTCTGGGTGCACCAATCCATGCTGCTGCCATGTAATTGGACAGGAAATTTGCAAACGATCCCGAAACATGTTGCTGCATTCTACAGTACATCCTTCTACTCTCGGAGCCCCTGCTTTGTTTTCACTCCAAACTCAGGGCGTGCAAAAGAATTCTCTGGCTCGACATAAGGCCGATGGGAGGTAAAGTCCCAAACTAAGAGCTGTGATTTGTTCCTGGTCTCCGGGGCCTTGTCTCTCCATCAACTTCTTCGCCTGCGGTGCTTCATGGCATGAGAGCGGCCTCGCAACTGGCGCGTCCTCCATCTTGGCGTCAGATCTCTGGGCAGCTGAGAGCAGGTCTTGAAGCGTTTCCTCCTCGGAGCCATCTTCGGCATCCTCTCCAGGCTGTGGAGGGTCATCCGAAAGCTCAAGGATCTCGACAGTGGAAACTGAGGGAGACTCACCAATTCTAGTGGAAACACCTTCATCATCATTCACCTTCTCCACTTCCGTCCAATCACCCGTCAGCAATGGCAGTTGAGCCTCGAGGCTAGTGGTTGATGGAGGACCAGAGCACTTGCATGTCTCCTCTGAATTCGTACAAATGACTGAGTCTGATCTGTCGGGTCTTTGGAGTACACCGGACATCTCTGACTGCTGGAAATCACCACCCCTTCCTTTGGGTCTCTTTATTAGACCAAACTTTCTGGACTTCAGCATGTTCGGTGCCTGAATTGCGTTGCCGTCTATGGCGGCGTGCCGCTTCGGCTGGCACTTCTTTGGGGGCTCTGCAATGCGACCAGAACAGCCATCTGCACCGCAGTGACATGGATCCGAAGATCCAAAGCCACCCTTGCCGGGCCATCGACACCTATTGGAGTAGCTGAACGTGAGCTCCTCCCCTGAGAGGATGTCTCGTTTGGCAAAAATCCCCACACGCCAACGTCCTGGCAAGGTGTGATCCGAAACAGCTTAGGAAGTTTCTGTAGAGCAGTTCTTTCAAAATGCTTGGCATTTTCCAAACTAGTCAAATCCCCGACATTAATTGAGCTATCACTCCAAGGGCTTCTCCTAAAATGATGTAAAAGGTCTAGGTTCTGGAAGCAGGTCCGACTCCTCCAAAGGTCAGAGCTATGCCGGGAAAACACTACTTGAAACTCAACACCGGAGTTGAAGGTGCCTTTCTAACGTAAGCATCTGGATCATCTAGGCATGAACAAAATTCAACAGGAAACACGGATTCCCAATGCTACTCACAGAAACAGTTGTACGAGATTGTACGAGTAGGTTGTGGTGGCAGTGGGTCATTCGGAAGCGGTGAGCCATCGTCAACAAATGACAAAATCCAGGATAATTGGTGGCCATTTCGGGTCAGTCAAATTTATTGATTCTTCTCGATGGGAATCAAAAAACAACGTTGCAAAATGCTCACGTGACAGAGCCAGCGATGCGCTCCCGCCTTCCACCAACCAGCGCTGTGCATTACAGTTGGGCTCGCATGAGTGGTTGATAAAGCGGGCCGGTCCCCCGGCCATTGAAGCATCAATGGCAAATCCCTGAGGTAATGACATGATGTAGCGCCAGTTGCTGATGGAGGACTGAGACACAATCTCCCCCAAATACTCGGCCACCAGTTGATTTTTTCTCAACTCTTGGGTGGCTCGCAAGCCGAAGCCCTTGCTTGGCCCCGTCCAAAAGACTTCTGTAAGATGATCCAGGCCGCCTGCTTCGGCATCTGAAAAGAAACGGTTGCCACAGGAAGGGAAGTGGCAGTTGCTGGCTCCGCATTCCATCAGCATCAATGCATTCTCACAGCTGTGGAAGTTGCAGCTTTCTCTGCAACGACATTTTCCCAAACCTTTGGATTCTGGCGCAATGGGAAGTCGACCCCGGTTGCTCCAAAGCCTTTGGTACGCTGGAGCAGTGCCAGCCTCAGCTTGGGATGGCCTTGACCTCTCCCTGCCCGAAGTTTGCTCCGCCAGGCGCAAGGAGCGGCGCCGGCGCTGCACCATTGGAGCACGGGCAACCAGACAAGGACGGGTCCAAATTGCACCACAAAACACCTATATTTCCACACTTCATGACATGTCTATAATGTTTTTGCCAGGATTCTTCTCCGTCATTGTTCAGTATTTCCAACTGTGAACAATCACCTGGAATCTGCAAAGTATTGCAACCAGAGTTGTCGGATGTTGTGGGTTTGTGCCTCTTATTGTTGATTCATATCTGCATGCCCCTGCGCATTGTTGTGGTTGTCCAATGGAGTCCAACGGAGACTGTCTGGGCCCGATTGGCGGCTTCCGTCTGAAGTTTCACCTGTTGCAACTTCCAGATGAGGCTTGTCGTATGTAGGGGGCTCCCCTCGCTGCCGTCCAACAAGAACCACTTTTTGTACCGATCACGACTGGGAGTACATCGTTGGTAAACATCCATGATAGTCTCATCGAACCGATTGGTTGCTATTCCCAGTGGGCATCAACCAACATCAGCTCTTTAACCGTAAAGTCTCCACCATTGGCCAGGATGTTGGTTGTCAATTCGCAGTTTCGAACGACTGACCATCATCCGTCATTACCCACTATTGTATACTATTGTGATGAATTCAGTTGGCTGGTTAGTGATGGCTTATGGTAAATGCCAGCTGGTCAATTATGGTTAGTGAACAATTTATGGTAGCCGTTAACTCACAAGCCTTTCTCTTGCCAGTTGCTCGAAGTTAACCAATGGTTGAGTGATGATAAGTCAGGTCTGGATCATTCGACAGCAGTAATCATCACTTACCACAAGCATCATGATCCACTGCTATTGACCATCTTTAATCACCATGTTGGGCATTAACACGGGACCATGCTTCATTAAAGGTCTGTGATGGTTGATCTGCGATCTGTCATCGATGGATGATGATTGTGATTCTTGAGCTGATCGCTAGTCAATGGTTCATTCGTTTGCTAGTCATGCTGAATAGTGGCTCACTATCGGCTGCTTCACTGTCTAAAACGGTTGAGGGAGTAATGGCTAAGAGCGGAGAATGACCCAGAAAGTCACCAGAGTTACACCCAGAACAACACCGCAGTCATGGCCCCCAACCTACCCAGGGTGGTGATCCATTGGGACCCGCTGCAGGGACCCGGGACCCTCTGCCACACTTTTCCGCTACGCAGCCTTCACCTGGCGTCCCAAGCAAGGCTGGATCATATCATGGCAAGAGGAGATCACTATCTTGTCTTGATAAAATCTAACAACCCTCACCTGGCAGGTGGGGAATTGTTGTTGACAACTATAGAATGGATTGATCTTGAAAAACATCCTGTGAACAAACAAATAGTTGTTGACAACTATAGAATGGATTCAAATGTAATTTCTTTGACAACTATAGACAAGTAATTGTAAACAAGAGTCATCAAACACATTCTAGACAAAATTATTGACAAGTCTCTTGCCATTTTGCATTCACAGTAGCTAGTATGATTCCACAAGTTCAACAAAGGTTTGTGATGGATGATTCCACTTACAAAGTTGATTGCCAAACATCAGTGCTGATGTCAGCCCATGAGGTTGTGAAACAACTTGCCCAGAAGTACCTCCTGGTTGTGACAATCTCCAATCTGCCTAGCTATCTATATCTTAAATGATAATCGCCTTCCTGCTGGTCTGAGCACTTTCCAATAAGCCATCTTCATTGACGAAGTACGCAGGTCACAACAATCTCCAACAAACCATTTATAGCATATCATGATATACTATGTATAACCACATTGAACTTAGCCAGCAATTCACTATCAACTCACCATCAATTAAGCATCAAACCTTTCACCCCAATTGACGCTAACAACTTGAATCCTGCAATCCGTCGCCTCTGCGTAGTGCGCGATCAGCGTCTCAAGCTCTGCACTGCTTCTCTCAATCTCATCAAAGTCAAGCTTAAATCCTGGCGCTATGCTGGCCGGCCAGCTCGAAACCCCAACTTGGACAATAAACAGATTCGAGCTGGCTACAAAATCATTTCAACTACTTTGGCCCAAAATGATTCGAAATGTAAAGAGGGAAAGTAGTTGAAATCATTCAGAAAGTTAAAACTGACTATAAAAAAGCAAAACAAATAGTTTCTGACACTGGGCTATGCAAACCTCACAGCAATTCCCTAGCAATCCAAAGATCAGCATCCAAAATCGACGAAAGCAATGCCACTGAAATGGTGAAGCCCGTGCCCTTCAACTCAGACTCCGACCGACCAGTGTGGCTCGAACCTTGCGCCAGGTGGATCGTTGAAAAACCATCTGCACATGTGACATACGAAGGTTTTGCTGGTTGGTGGTTAGTTAAGCATTACAGAATCTTGTCAACTGGTTAGTTGACTTGAGGTTGATGCTTCATCATTGTTCTCAATGATGATTTCATGATCATGACCGTTAAGGATGCGGCTAGTTACTGCTTAAAGAATGGATCATTGATGGTTGCATGATGGACCCCAATGGCGTTGATAAACCACATCACCACCAGGAGCTTGAGTATCAATAGCCTCTGATATATCATCCAATATCGGGGCTTTAGCTTCACAGCTGGGTCTCCAGTCACTGAATCGAGGTTGAGAACCGAACATCGGAATGAAACGAAGCAGTAATCAGAATGACTGGATGACACGGTCACCATTTTTGGTGCCAAAACCATGCAAACACACAAGACATGGATAAAAAAAGATCAAAGATAATTAATCAAAGACACTTTGGTTTCAACGCCGCACAATGGACTGTCTGTCTTCTTACTGCCCACCTGGGATGGTCAAACAGCATATGTGGCCATGGATGTTGTGTGAATCGCATGGCCCTCTTCTCTCGACAAAACCTTGTCATTTTGGGCTGGTTGAGGGTTCAACCTGCATCACTTGCCCCATGCTAAGACCATCACCCACCAGCCGGACGTCCAGCCTTAGTTGATGCATCTGTAGGACATACACACGGACACACTAAGGTAAAACTGCCAGCAGGTGTACTCATGAAGGATATAGGATTATAATGCAGTGATATAATTAGGTATGATATGACAATTCAAAAGTACACTTTGAATGGTATGGATGATACACAGTTATATATATATATATATACAGGTATATACCCTTATTTTGCATATATATGCATATGTAATATATTTAAATATATGCATATGTTTCATATATATAAATATATGTATGTATACATATATAAATATGTAAGTGAAGAGATTAGACACGAAGTGAATCAAAGGCAATACGGATTTCTATCTGTAAAGATATATATATATATATGAAAGTCCCAATTGCTGTTGCCGGCGCTGTTCATGTCCAAAACATCAAGGTATCTTAGTGCAGCTAGCTACAACTAATTTGAAATTGATTTAGAGGTGTTGGAACACATCCACGGATATGAAACGGAACTAGCTACTGCAAGTTTCCCGAACATGCTTTGTCTATACAGTCTATACATCGCATCAAAATCGATGATCTCGATGATTTTCCCACCTAAAGACAACAAATTTCCCTTGAACGAAAAGCTTTGCACTCGAAAGACGGATCGGGTCACAGTCGTGGACGACCCAAAAACGCGCTGCGCTCGCGGGCTGAGTTCTCCACTCTCATCGGGTAGAAGCTCCACGGCGCGCTGAAATCTTTGTTCGGCCCTTGGAGAAGCTGCCGCTGTTTGGAGGCGGTGAATCCATGGGTCTCCTTTTGGCCACAGAGTGGTACCCCTTGTGCTGAGTCGGCCATCAAAATGTCAGATGGTACCCGCATCTGCTCTATCCCTTCGCATATTTTTGCATCTGCCATGAAGAGTAGCCAAGGGAGCCACCTGGAGGAGTACCACTTGGAGCCCATGGACAGGTGCTGAAGAACAATCTGTCTGTGTGAAAAATGGTCAAATGAGCCATTTGAGTCAGCTCCTTGCTGTAGCCATGCAACCTGTCATAGTGACATGCACTGAAAATGATGAGAGCCTGGGAACGAGCATAATTACAGTGACAATGACCATGACCATGACGATGATGATGATGATGATGCTTATGATGATAACGATGTTGATGATGTTGATGATGATGATGATGATGGTTGTGGTGATGATGATGATGCTTATGATGATAACGATGTTGATGATGTTGATGATGTTGATGATAATGATGACGAAAAATGATCACCGTGTACAATGCCTCTGGGTTCCCAGGCAATGACCCGTTGGTCATTCCATGCGCGCTCTCCTGCTGGGGAAGGTCCCCTCGGATACAGGTGCTTTCAGCTGGGGAAGGTCCCCTTGGAAGTGCTTAGTTTAGCGCTTCCAGGTTTATCCATGCTCTGTTGATCCAGATTATGCTTCTGAAAATAGTTGTCTTATCCAACTGGCCGGCTCCATGTTGCAGCTGGTTTCATCCCACTTTGCGGTTTTGTAGTTTCAGCGATTGACAGGGACAGTACAACAATCAGCGACCAGGTGTGAGGAAATTCGTTTCGAATCATTATCCATTGGAATCCATAGTATTGGTTTGACATGACATGACTAAGCTGACTTTCCATGCCTTTCCAGCTTCTCATCGCGGACCTGCGTAAAGTTGAACAAGACCTTGGCCTGGAAGGCCGCTCGGCCCACCAAGAAGCGAAGCAACCAGCCTCAGAGGGTGCCGGAGATGGTTGCAAGATTCCTGGACCGGAACTGTAGAAGCGTAGAATCCGCAAGTTGCCTCAATCTTCTTCACCCTTTCTGCTTTTTTGAAGAGAAATATTATTTCAGATGCGTCAGAGATATTTCTTCCAAATAGATTGTAGATGAAAATAATGAAAACAACTTGAATGCTGAAGCGGTCAAACAAATGACCAAACAGCCGCGCTAGCCCACATAATGGCATTGGTGAGGAACTGATGTTTTAGCCGTTGAAAAACGGACAATTTTTCGTTTTTTGCACACTCTCAGGCTCTCGGGGATGTACTTCTTTTAGCTTTAAGATTTAAGACACATAACATGTTGTGAAATATAGTATTTTGATGTATTTTGTGCACATGGATGTCTTCAATATCTACAAATAACTACGGTATATGGTGGTTTCTCAAGCCACAATGGTACCCGCAAATCATCCAATAGTAACCATCTGTATCAGTAAACCATTCAATTCATCTATTTATACTCATCTTTAGTCATAAAACAACCATTTTGGGGTACCCCAAACTGCCTTGAGAAACCACCATTGATCGGCAAAATGCACATCTGCTCAGGCTGCAGCATTTGGCTTCTTCCACCTGGTAGTGCCGGGCTCCAATGGGTGGAGCTTCGGACGCATGTCATGTCGTCCGAGCAGTTGTATCAGGTCGTTAATGATGGTTAATATGGGTGTTTCTCAAAATAGGGGACCCTTCAAAATAGTTGATTTCTTACTAATAATGACTAATAATTGATGATTGGGGGCACCCCTATTTTGAGAAACCATCATTATTATTTATTTACTTACTTATATGTATATATATATATTTATATATGATGGATTGACTAATTATGGTCAACATGTTAATAATAGTTCATTCAATCTATAATTATATGACTACGTAACTTAATGATGGTTTACTGAATGATGGTTATAGCTATGCCTGGCTAATGATGGTGAAAGGAGGGGATAATCAACATACAATAAGCAACAAACATGGTGAAACAACTATTATATTGTGGATTCTCAAGCCATGTGGAGCCCTTCTTTTGACTTAATACACTGGATGATTCCGGGGTACCCCTATTCTGAGAACCCCCCGCATGTATCTGATGGTGCATCAACTCATCAACATTTTTCATGGCTTGATATTCAGAACTGTGGTTTTCAATGGTTTTCATGTGTTCATCAACTGAGATCACCAGTTTGGACATATCTTTTACTGAATCATGTGGTTTTCATGTGTTCATCAAATGAGATCACTAGTTTGGACATATCTTGTACCTTTCATCAACAAGTTGAAAACTTGGTACGGCCAAGACCAAAACCTGCCTGATGAGCTCTCCACTGTGGCGATGATAGAAGTCGTACTGCTTCTTGCTCTTGTTGTTTGACCTCATCAGCGCTTCTGTGATCACAACCATCACCAAGCACCTAAAACGTTGCAAGGCTCAAGCACAAAACATACCGCACATATTTCCGGAAACGCAGGAACCTCCATTTTTTTTGGGAAACCGTTTTTCGACGTCCCCAAATGGCGAGGGAAAGACATGTCTCACCGTTCATGCTTGGCGCCCCTTCTCACACGTTCAGTCAAGTGTACCGCTGCCTATTCCCACAATTCCCACCAGAGCTACGCATAAGATCTTATCCTCAACTTTCGCATGGAGTGCTTTTGAGTACTGGTCAGAACTCATGCTCACTGACAACATCCTTGTAATAAAGGTTCGATCGATCAATCTCAGCGAACCTTTCTTGGTGATCCCCCAAAGAAATAAGCTTTAGAACTTCACCGGTGCACTGGTTTCCAAGAAAAAACAATAAAGCAAAAACATCCATGGACATCAAACATACTGCTACGGTTCACCCTCTACGCTTGATCAAAACCCTCGATTGTATTGGTGTCCTCCAATCTTATGTGGTGTAACCCAGCAGCCCCTAGCCCATAGCTTAAAGTTTCATGACCGTGACCCCAGGATGTTCATTACTTCTTCTACTGGTGAAAAGCCCGTATCAAATAGGTCTACAGATCCAGAAATCCATCGGTATGCTTTCGCAGGAAGCCGGAAACAGTATCAAAACCATTCAAAACCTGTAGAAAATCGAACGCCAATGATGAGCCAATACAAATTCCCAAGTCATGAATGACAATCTCTCTCTATTTTGCATCCAAGCGCCCCAGGATTCACATCAGAACAGATCCAACAGGCTCCTTTCAACTCACTTCTCCAAGCCCCAAAGACACCCTAAGGTTTTGACCAAAGCTGCATCGCTTGTGCCTTGCGAATAGCGCCATCACAGGTGGTCCAACGAGTTGTTGCGGACAAATGAAAATCGTATCGTGATTGGTATCTGTTGGTCAATTGTGGCTAAATTGGACCAAATTGCTAGATTGGCTACCACTATTGTTGGTATGGTTGGTTCAACACCAACCCTGATAAACTACGACGCATCACCATGCAACTCGACAAACTCCACCACTATTCACCATTATCAATCATTCTAAACCTGAATTGTTGAAATATATATACTGACCATGCATCATAATTAGTGATATATCATGATCATCAACCATCATTTAATCATTATTAATCATCAGAAACCATCATTGATGATCATCCACCATCCTCTATTTCTTATCCCTTTTCAATCATTTCACTTCTCAATTCATCTCCTGACTCCCGGGACCCTCACACCTCGTGCACTTTGCCTCAGGACTTTGCCTAGAGCTTTCTCGATGCGTTCCGGTGTGGCATCCTGCACGAAGAGATATGGAACGATGAACAATGAACGACTGGTGGAGGTGTTGACTGACTATGGTGGTTTCATGTGGTTTCTCAAAATAGTGGTACCCTAAAAATGGTTGGTTTCTATGATAAATGACCAACATTGGATGATCTGGGGGGTCCCCTATTTTGAGAAACACCCATGTTTGCATGATTGTCTGGTCGTATTTTTGGTTGTGGTTCAGATATGAAAGATTTACCTGATTGATGGAGGTAAAATTATTCATATACCTATTCTCCATGATTTGTTGGCTGTGGTTGGCTATATGATTGACTGATATTGACCCTATGACCATGGAGTCATCATTAAACGTTCAGCTGCTGATTGAGCTTCTGTTTTGTTGGTCAATATTGATTGTATCCCATGATTTGTCAGCATCATACGCATTGATGGTGATGCTTGATCATGGTCAATCTTTTTACGTTCAATTGATGGTCACAGGAGCTGACCTGGTTACAGCAGTTGACCGTTGGTTGAAAGAACCGGTCGGTGCATACCCACTATTTACTTCATTCTTTGTCGATCAATTACCATTATTTTATAGTTCCACTATGCCAATGCTTGCCCAGTATCGGTTCATTATCTCCACCATTCCTTAGATGTTCAAGTCTTGGCAAACCATCGGATTCATTGCATCTCTACGATTCCCTAGATGTTGGCTGAGAACTATATCCAGGAGCGCCACCACCACCACCACCACCACCACCACCACCACCACCACCACCACCACCTGCGTCCTTGAGTTCATCCCTAGACCCTTCAGGAAGCATCAGAAGCAGTTGCTGAGCATATCTTTCGGAGTCTCCGCAAGCCATGCTTTGCAGCGTCTTCAAAGGCACCAGGATGGGCTGCAAGGCCCTCCCCGCCATCTGTGAGAGCTGCTGCACTGACAGATGGGACCCTCCTCGCAGGGAATGGCATTGCATGGGATGGTGTGCTGCGCTCCCACTGTTGGTAGAACTGTGGGGCCTGGGGAGTTCCCCGGGTACCTTTTCTCTTCAGTGGAACTGCTACCTGCTGCCCTCGAGCTTTTGCTATCGAGGCGTAGGGATACATCTACATGGAGATAGGTTTCGTATGGCAATCCCATTCGTCTTTTGGAAACTGCTGAACTTCCTGGGTGTTATTTACAGCAGCATATTGTAGCATGTATTTGATCTCGAATGTTGTAATCCTGGTGTCGTAAAGGAAAGAAACAGCAAATATGTGAGTGATTTGCCACTCTCTGGCATTGTTACATAGGAATTTGCGATTTGATAATAGTGTCCGGTTGTTCACTCACATTATTCTTGATGATTGGTGGCGTCTCAATCGGGAATGGGCATTGCGAACCGGCTGAAAATCTTTGATACATCATTCAGATCAATGATAGAATGACTTAGACTAAAAAGTAATTGTTGGTTTACTACAGAAACACTATCAGCAACCTCATAAATATCTAATATCTTATCATAGTTGTAGAATGTTGTAGGCCCAATCATATACGACCACAAAGTTCATGCTGATCCAAACACCAGGCTGTCTCGAGACAACCATGACTCCTAGACCCACAGCTACGAGAAGAATAGAAGAATCACATGGTGATGCGAGAATTTCCATCCCATGCATAATCCACATACCAAGCAGTATACCATGATTACTGATGGCTATCCAGGTACCCTGTTGATGATCCTGAGGATCCTAGTAACCACTGTAATTACCAAATAGCTATGCATACCAAGAATCAACCCGCATTGGAAAATCCTGGTGACCACTGACCACTATAACAGGTAGCACCTGTCCCAGGATTGCAATGAACAGTGTCTCCTTGTGTGGCATCTTGCGTCACATCTTTGTTCCGCTTTGCCTCGATGGATTCTAGCGCCATGGCAGCCAATGGTCCCAAATGGCTGCCGTCCGCCGCAAAGAACTCAGGATGAAAATACTGTACTTCTGAAGCTTCTTGCAGAGCATGCGAGATGGCAGCTGAGCATTCAACACTTGTGGCTGAGAAGAGCTGCCTTGGATTCTTGTGGCATCATTCCAACAACTGAATGCAACACAGAGCCTGGCTGCCAAAGTGCCAAAGCTTGTAGTCCACGACTGGGTATTCGGGTCAAAATGATATGCACTTGATGGTTCATCCAGTGGTTCATCCTAGTTCCTAAGTGGGCTATTAGGCATCACTACAATTGAGCATGAACAATCCCAGTTCTCCCAGTTACATCAAAGCCTATAACCCAGCTGAAACCCAGTTGCAAGTGCAGGTCTGAGGTCGGAATCAGTCTTCGGCTCACTGCGTACATCATGCAGTGCCTCGATGGAAGTTTCTCATCTTCGCTGACGCCACATCCCGGACACAGCTCCAGCGACAAACAGCTGGGACCGAAGAGATCTTCCTGGCGCAGCACCTGATCAAGAAACCATGCGCCCAAGAAGACGAGTTTCATGAAGATCAAAACATATCATGCATATACAAACAAAAATGCAGATGTAAAAAAGAAAATTGATACGTACGTGAATAAATGTATGTATATGTACATGTAAATGTAAATGTAAATGTCAATGTATATGTATATGTATATATGCATATATGGGTGCTTCTCAAAAACAAGCAAACATAGGGTTCCCCCAAATAATCCCAAATAGCTTGTTGCCCCAAATTGAGAAACACCTAAAAGGGCGTATATGTATTAAAACATATTAATATATGCGTATAAAAATAGATGTGCACAACAAATAAATGAATGAATGAATGAATGAATGAATGAATGAATGAATGAATGAATGAATGAACTGATGAATTGATGAATTGATGAATGAATTGATTAATGAATGAATGAATGAATGAATGAATGAATGAATGCATGAATGAATAGATAAATAAACAAATAAATACATATAAATATATATATATATACATACATAAAATGCAAAATAACCAATACCGTACCGTAGCCAATACCGTCAGATTGACAAAAAACATGGCAAAACCAAAGTCAGCAGCAATCAGGATGGATGACCAAGCCTAGCTGATGAATAAACGTTTTCCATCAACATCGCCACAGGCTTATCCCCACAGCTTGAAGCCGAAGCTTTGCCTCCCAGCCTTAACCCTAATGTCTGATCCGATATCCAGGCGTTGCTTGCGGACAGCCTTTGACCGAGCTCCCAACAAATGGGCATCTATGGTTCGAACGTCTGAGGCCGGGATGCTCAAGATTTGAGGTATGCTGATGCACCGATGTGGAAAGACTTTGCCCAGAAACTGCTGCATCTGTCGCTGACGAGCGAAGTCGTTGATATCTTTTTTCGTGCTGTCATCGGTGAAAATACCCTTGCTGTCCTTCGCGAATTGCAAAAGGAACGCATCTTTCTGCTTGACGCGGCACAAAAGATGGTTGCTTCCTTCACACAAATACTCGACTTCTCGAGAAGATATCCGAGCTTTGATCGGGGCCTCTTCTGTTGAGCGTGTCGCATAAAGGCATGTGGCCAGGCCGCTCAAGCTCAAAGCACCAATAGCCATGACAGGCAGCATGTCGGCCTGTATGGGAGCCCTGTCTATGCTTTGCGCTTCGAGTGTCGGACATTGAAACGATCACATTGCTGATTTATAATATTGATATCAGTTGATTGCAGAAGGCAACCCCCCAAAAGTATCCAAAAGTGATAATTTTGGAAACGCGCCAAAATTTAGAATGTACATGGAACATGCACATTGAACCTCCCTGCTGTGCGAAAAGCCATGAACCATCATATCTTGGGAAGATCATGATCAAGTTCTCGGTCACTTCCAGGTGTTTTCGAAATGAAATGCAACCTTTGTGATCTCTCTTCCAACTCAGTGGCAAGCCAAACTCAGTACGCATGATCCTAGTTACAGTTGTAAGTATGCATGTACATATACATGTATGCATGTATAGATAAATGAAAATGCATGTATGGATAGCACACCCAAACGATTTGGGGTAACAAATACACGCACACAGACTCGATACTGTAAGACGGGAAAAAGGTCTGGCGTCACTTGCGCGCAAAAATGAGGCCACTTGCACCCAAAATGAGATCACAAGTTCGGGTGGGGTCGGGTGGGGTGGGATGCACTGGCAAACCATGCTTATGCTACGTGGGAAATGGGGTTGTGGTGGGGTGGGCAATGAACAAGCATCCGCATATAGATTGTTTAGGGTTTGAGTGGGGCGGGATGTGGGCGTCGCCTTGCACTGGCAAGCCATGTTGATCCTCCGTGGGGGATGGGGTTGATGCCAATGTTCACTTGCAATTGCAAACCATGTTGATGCTAGGTCGGGGATGTGGTTGGGGTCGGGTGGGCCATGGACAGGCATTCCTCAGCATTGCGAATGGTGGCAAGCACATGAAAAAAAAGTTTGGTGCTCATTTGCTGCCGCACCCTTGGGCAGCGTGTCCAAGTTGCCCCAGAACGGAGCCTGGTGCCAAGACAATCTGCGTTTGCCGTTGAACCCTTTGAACTTTGGGCAGCGAAGCACAGCTCTACCTGCAAAAAGAGACCTGAAAAGCCCACTGTCACGTTACTTGTGAGATTTTGGTTTTGCTGGCTGAGTGCCTTGCAGACCTCCATAAGCTTGCGCTGTTCGGGAATAGAATAAGTGCACAAGCGAGCTCAAAATTGAGTGCACGAGCGACCCCATGAATGAGTGCACAAGCGACCTTTTGCCGAAAAAAGAGGAGGTACCGCGTCGAGGGATACTGTATGCATGTATAGACACCTATATATTCTAAAGATGGATATCTGCAATTTTCATAGAATAAAGCTGGAACGATTTAATCCTCAATCATTTTCAACCAGAACAATTCGTTCTTTTTTTTGATCTGTCCTTGCCTCTGAATGCGTTGCTGCCAATGGTCTCCGCCCATCGATATAGCCGCATGGCAGCAACTTCCGAGCGGGCCGCCATGCATTGCGCAAGGCCAGCGCACGCTGCATGGCGAGTGGCGACGCAGGGCCCCCGTTGGTCTCTCGTTGATCGTTGCGTTCCAATCCTTGGTGTAGCTTGGTTCTTCTCACGACCCATAGGATATCTGGTTGGTGGTTGAACCACCCATGGTTAACTAGTGGTTAATAATGGTTAATAATGGATATATGGTAATAATGGTTGATTATGATCATTACTGGTTAGTGGTTGAACCACCCCTATGAAAAACGTAAGTTAACCAACCATTGGTTAATAGTCACTAGTGAACATAAAAATGTTTGAAACCAACCAAATATGAATTTCTGTCAAAAGCAAATCAGTTGAATCAATCCAGAATACTGTCGGTATGAATAGGTTGTTGAGTTTTGTCGGTTGTTTTCCTCTAGCATTGAACTTCATTGAGTGGCCATTGATTCACTTGCGGTTTGCAAAGCCTCCCAATATGGAATTCCAGCTACTCAAGCACTTTGTGCTGTCAACACTCCCTTGAATGCCTAGGGTGTGAACTTCACTTCCAGTTGTGAATGCCTTGCTGTCAGCTTCCCTTGATTACTTCAGGTTCCCTGTGCCAAGCATTGGGCTGAGGAAAAGATAGGAAAGGCTGCATCGGATAACACCTGCTAAACCTTTGCTGCTGATCACTATGATGTGCCATGAAAATGCTTGCTTTCCCTAGTATGTAAACACGATCGTCTTTGCAGAACCTATTTGGTGAGTGGGATTGGCTTCGCGAACAATGCACCACTATTTTTCATAGCACATTTCTGACAATGTCAAACGGTTGCAGCAGGAATCAAGTCTAAAGTCGCACATGTTTTGTTTTTTCCTGCTCAAGATCCGCTCCTCCAAAGCCGACCAGTGAACTTTGCACCGGCGCATCACTCGATGGCTGCACCACCTGTACTTCCAACTGTCGCGCTTTCGATTTCTCCCCCATCACCTGCGGCAGAACTTGGGAACTTGGGGTTCTTCCATTGCTGGTCGTGGTTTCCCGCTGAAAACATAGCTGGTTGATATCTCGGATGATTTATGGTCCCCGCCTGCATTAGGGGGTCATACTCGTCCAAATGATTCCAGCATCACAGGTCATAACCAATCCTGACACCACCCTGACCACCACATCTTGGCTTCTACCAAGCACTGCCAATCCGAAGGGCTTGCTGACCCCTCGCCATGTATTAGCTCTGGCCCCTGAACAACGATGTGGTGAACCGCTTTCGGCGGGGAGCATTGGTCCTAGTGGTTGCTGACTAGCTAGGCGCAAACGTTAATGATCCCAACAAACCGGTAGAACCATTGTACGCAATGATGAACCACTGCTGGCGATTGTTGGTGACTCCCCTATTATAGAACCAGCAGTTTGCCTTACTATTCTTGCACTAATCATTATTTGTCCACTAATCTGTGTAAATAGTAGCTAGTTAACCATTGTAACTGGTTCATAAACAGCCATTTACAAATAAATAATACCAACTATCAGTTGTAATCAACAAGTTTCATTAACAATTTTTTGTCCAACAATGAACATTTTTTTGCCATCAGATCAACCACTGAGATCATCGTCCTCCAGGTTCACGGGGGCCTTCGTCCTGGGGTCGCTGTGCTTTGCGCTTCAAACGCATCATGTTCCTAGGGCGACGGATAGCCACGGCCATGGCCGTGGGGAATCATGGCTAAGTACTGGTCCATAGTGATTGTATAATCATTGATGATCAAAAATGGCGAATCAGTGGTTAAATAATGGCTCACAATGGTTTAGAGTGGCTTGATAATGGTCCATTCTGCTTACTTCCTGTTCATCATGGTTGATGAACATCAAGAGTTGTTGAGGTCTTTTGATACTGGTGCATCGGCCGGTGAAGAATGTGACACTGACCCATGGTGGCTGGCGATGTGGAGGAAATTACGAGACCAACATGAATCATCGCAGGATGATGAGAAAGGGGGAGAGGCAGATTCGTATGCCTAAAATGAATTCATTTGATGGGAAATCCACGGGAAGTTCGAGCTTTACAGGCATTTTATCATTGCTTCCTGCAGATTTTCGCACGCCTTCCAAGCACACTTGAGTCTGCTAGTAGGGTTAAGTAGTGCAGGGAATGAACCATCAATGCTAACCCTGCGGAGAACTGGGCACCATCACTGACTGTACCGAAAGGATCAATAACAGCTATGAACTATGACGAGCAATCAACAATAGCCATGGCTAGTAACGGAAAATCATAGGCTATTCATGGCAACACTGGGGGTGGTGTCCTTGGATCAGGCATTGGCTATGATTCGTGATACAAATAACCAACAGTAGGTATATGCCACATGAACCAATAACAATGGATTGCCACCTGAACCAACAATTATGGTTGGTATATGCTTATCATATGTTATTGTTTTTTTGCATGGCGAAATTCAGCCGATGCTGCATGAAACAGTGACCATTGGCTGAGCCAGGAGCCATGGTCATCCATAGTCATCCATGGTCCATGTTGTTGACCTTTTGAGGGAAGCGTATGACTTCGCGATGCAGCGTTAGATATGACTAAGATATGGTTCTGATGCTTATTGGCAATAATTGTCCCACTATTCAGCACAAACACTCACGAATGAGTACTGTTGCCAATAACTAATGTCATTCTCCCCGATTTCTGATTCGTTGTCAGTTATTTAGAACCATCAGATATCATCAGTATATATCAATTAGTTGTCACAAGCACCACGGCTTCATCCGGCTACTCACCTGGGGTTTACAACGAAACAGCATCACTTGTGGCTCTGGCGAGGCTCCCTCCGATGCTCACCAGCACGGCGAAGGGTAAGATCATGTGCGCAGCACGGCAGCTGCGCCTGGAAATTTGCAGAGTGACCAGGTGGTCCCATCGCCAGCAACAGCCAGGACCAGAATACGAAGTTCACTAGTTGGTGGTTTGATCCACCAACCAATTGTTAATGAATACACTCCTATGAAAATTACGCTTGTCAACCAACCAATTGTTAACGAATACGGTTGGGAACATATAAAATGTTTGAAACCACCAGCCAGTTCACCATCATCACTATGGTGGGGGATAGGATTCGAAAATGATCACGAAGCTCATTTCGGATCATCTACAGGAACCCCCCCTATTAATCGGTGCTGAAATGTGCTGAAACAAGGGTTTCCGGATTTTTGTAGATTCTCCCATCAACCAAGCCAGTAATAAGATTTTTTTGATTTGGGCAGATTGGGGTATGGTCATGGATCGTAGCTGCGTAATTTATGGTTAAACAAATCCAATGGCTTTTCTGCTGCTGGTTTGGGGTTATAGCTGTATCCCAACAATTATAGTTGTGAGGCATTTTGGTACAATTTTGTGGATGCTGCGTTCATCCAAGAACTGGTTGCAACCCCTATGATCTGTCGCCAGTTCATCAACTGGTTGGTGGTTGCTGGGTGTTTGTCACAAACACTGTATCACTGTACCCCTGGTTCCCCATCATTATCCATGGTTTTCCATATTATTGTTGGTTGTTGTCCTCCATTATTGGTTAGTTAATATTGACCCATAGCCAAATCCCATTATAGTTGTGAAGCGATCAGACACCCAGCAACCGGTGGCACATCCCTGGCCCTGACGTGGTAGCCCCCAGTGCCGAACTGCCCGACATGGCGCTGGTTGGGGTGGGTCAGCAACTAGTAATCACCCACCATGGAGGGTATAGAACCAAAGTGAACCAACATGAACCAACAAGAGTAAACACATGTATGTATATATAAAAACTCGGTTTCACTCTTTTTCCTGCGCATTGCAAGCCTGTTTGTCAAAAATCGGAAAACGATCAGTGGATAAAAATGGAAAAGATAGAAACAGGGACTCTCAACCCTGAATCGATTCAAAAAGGGTCTCAGTTTTTCCAAGTTCACGCCTAACCGGAACAAGGAAAGAACCCCCCCTGCCCCTTGGGTTCTCGCTTAACCGAGAGTCCCCCAAGTCTCAGGCAGTTTTTTACGCGAGAAAAACTTATAACCGGCAGGACTTTAGGCTATTAGCCACGTTTATCCGTGAAAAGAACTCCCTGGGTGGGAGGGTGGGCCCTTGAGCCCAAAACTCAGCAGTCGATTCAAAAAGGGTCTCAGTTTTTCCAAGTTCACGCCTAACCGGAACAAGGAAAGAACCCCCCCTGCCCCTTGGGTTCTCGCTTAACCGAGAGTCCCCCAAGTCTCAGGCAGTCTTTTACGCGAGAAAAACTTATAACCGGCAGGACTTTAGGCTATTAGCCACGTTTATCCACGTCCCCCTGTCCAACTCCCCAGAGTTTGCTCAAGTTTTGGCCATGGTTGGCGCAACGCGGTTTGGTAAACTTTGACAAAAGGTCGAAGGTGTGGTTTAGGAAGGCTCATCTCAGCCAACATTGCCATCCCCTCGTTCAAATATATGCGGGCAGTGCGGCTTGCTTGCCATCGCCCTAAAACGAGCAATTTATCAAAATTGCCATGACGGTGAAACCAAAAAGTGGCTCCTCCACGCCGAAGGCTATACGGCCTAAAGCCGAAGCTCGACAAGCGGAGCTCCTCTGTACATTTTGCAAAAAGCTTTCGCCATTTAGTAGGACTAGGAACTAGCGGGTCACGTACTTTGGCAGTCTGCTTCCATTGCCAAAGCTTCTGGAGCACTTCATGAACATAAATGGTCACACTTTCAGCTGCACCAACGCGCTTTGCGCTCTTGGTGAGGCCTAATGAGAGTACTGCACCTTGAATTGGTCCAGTCATATATATGGATGAGGCATTCATATCAAACAGCTCCCCAGTTCTGAGGAGACCGAAAAAGCCTACCATGAGGCTGAGACCAAACAAGTACTCTTCATTAAAAAAGGACCACCCAATCATGGCGTGCAACGCTCCCTCGGGCAAAGGAGGTGCCCGATTGGGTATTTCGTTGACGTGCCACGTCTTCAACAACCTCCATGTCAAAGCCAAGTGGCCTTTTAACCGTGGATCGAGGTCTTGGACCCCTGCCACGGTGTCGGAAGCAAGTCCCCGGCCTTCGCCGGTGGTCCATAAATGCTCTATGTACTCTGCAAGGAGCGGATCTAACAGCTCCCTTTTGCTAGGCAAACGGATGTTTTCACTTTTCAAAAATTGGTAAAAGAGATTGCGAGCTTTTTCATATCTTTGGCGGGTTTTTGGCTGAACAGTCAAACTTTTGAGGGAACCGAGTTCTTCACGTATCGTTACTCTAGCTGCTTTGGTACGACCTTCTACGGCCTTCTTCACTTTACCCATTTCTTCTTTACAAAACGAACCCGACGCGACGGTTTATCGGCCGGGTTCTGGGACGTATGCACGTATCCCCAAATGGGGTGAAGGTCAGCACCTAGCAACAGTGAGTTGATACGCATTGTGGTTTTCCTCAACTTACGACTGGATGTCCTACCCCTTGACAGGGCATGGAGGCACACCAGCGAATCTGTTAAATGCAAAAACTTTACAGACACCGCCTTCTTCTTTAAAATCCACCAGCGCAAACAGGTGTGGATTGCTCGCATCTCTAGTCCATTTATGTGTTCAGGTGAACCTCTCCAAGCCCATCCTGCAATCTCTTTCCAGCGCCACAATCTTGCCGGAATACTGGCCCGCAATCGGTGGAACTTGACCGCCAGTTCAGTAGACGATTGCAACAACAAGTCCTCTCCCTTGATTGACGCAATACCCAGAAGGCGAGGTACCAACGAAACTGCTTCCAAAGGTTGGGGAGTATGACGCTGTGGGTTCAAGGGGGGACGCAACAAAACGGCTTGAAGACTGTGGCCTTGACCTGGGCACAACCTTTGAACCAATTCCTGAAGGGACAACTTGTTGATCATTCCCAAGGATACAAAGAGGTGTTGTAGCAGCCATGCAACCACCCCTACTTGCCAGGAGTTACCCAACAGTGACATCCGTTTGTCTTCAAAGTCGACGCCTGATTGCTGTGTTTTTGGGACGCAGAGCTTGGTGTAACCTACTGGAAATCCCATACAGGCCTCACGTTCTTCCACACTTGGAAGGCGCCATTGCCCACGCTTGTTGGTCAATCCCGCTGTGAAAGAATATTGATATGGAGGAAATCGATGCCTATCTTGACGCCAAAGTTCCAACTCTTGCGGAGAACACTGGAGTAGACCTGCAGGTTTTCGCCCTGGTTTGGACGAGGGCCTTGCTGTGGTAAAGGTGGGTAAGTTGGACCCTGCGAGTTCCCACCCTTCTTGCAAAAGATCCTTGGGATCCACCTTGTTGTTAAAGTGCACCGAACCACGCGAAGTCCACTCGGAGGAAGACGGTGGGGTGATGGTGACATCCTCTTCTTCATAGAGTTCCCAAGTTATCCAATACAAACGAGGTCTCCTGCAAATGGTCAAGCCTAAGCTATCAATTTGCCATGGTTGACTGCCTACTGCCGAGCTCATAATACCAGAATCCTCATCAGTCATAGACGCCACATTCTCCATCAGGTCATGTATTTGCGCCCACGGAAAACACTCGCGAAACAACTGGGAAACACGGGGAACTTCAGCAAACAGCGCGCTACGGTGATCTTTCAGGGCACCTCTCCTATCAAAGTTCAGCTGACTGACTCCCTGACAGGGAGGCCCGGCACCAATCAAAACAACTCCCACGTTGCTGAAGCGCAAAGCAAATTGTTGAACCATCTCCTTATCAATTGTGCACACGTTGTCGTGGAACAAACTGTCAGGAAAGAAGGCTTCAACTACGCGCCTGGCCTCAGGATTGGTTTCAATGCTTATGTGACCAGCCATAGGCAACTGCAGTATGTCACAAGCAACACGGAGGGCGGCTATGCCATCAAACAACCCCACCGAGAGAACCTGTGACCAATCATGGGCCTCGGGAATATCACCTCTGACATTTGCTTGCGCAGCTCTAGCACCATAGGGAGTCACCCCCACAGTGGCGCACATGCCACCACCATCTTGCGAAGCATCGCTACAAGTCACCACGGGAGAAACCTTACAACCGAAGAACATCTGTGCACAAGGAACGAGGCAAAGAAACCTGACCAACTCAACAACCACAACCTCGGGCAACTTCCTCCTGACCACCGGCAGCTCCCACTTGAGAGCCTCCATGAAGACCCAAACATGATTGAGCGCACTCAGAAGAGGCTTCCGGAATGAGGTAAGGTACACAAAGCCACCGCACACAACCTGAAGCTCCCGCAAGGTACACTGCCCCATACGCAGTAACTCCAGTGCCAATGCAACGTATTGCAAAACTTTAGCAGGCTTTGGTATTGCAACACCAACGTCCCCCAACAGCAAAGCTCCCTGGACCTCAGCCCGCAAAGAACGTTGAACTGCCTTCTTGGGATGACGTGGTAGTTGTAGTACCTCATACGTTTGCCTCAGCTGTAGCACCTGGTCCGAAACGGTACCTTGTATCAAAGCAGCTGTTCGTGCATCAACAAGTTCCAATTGGTCGAAATTGTCAAGGTAAATGCGGTACAAATCCTGCTTGAGTGGGAAACCTTTGTCTCTACGCAGCTCTCCCTCTGCCCCAATTGAATGTTGCATAGATTGTGTAGCCCACTTCACCACATTCCTGTGCACATGCTGTGCAATCGATACTGAGTTACAAAAACCCATCGGCAGCACTCGAGCTACCAATACGCATTTCTTACCTTTCCATTTGTTGGGGACAAGCTCAGGGGGTAAGACGCGGTTGAACCCTAAGTAGCGAATCCAGGAACGCGGTACGGAGAACAGATAAAAGAAACAGCGGACGTCCTCCGACGACACCAATATTTGCTGCCCCTCATCTATCACCATCGAGTTGAGCCCCGTCAACATTGGCAAAGTACCTATATCTCCTTGTAGGCTTCCGCACAACGCATTGACCGGAGTCAAATTCATAATTTGGGAATTCGCTAGAATAGAAGGTTAACATGGCCACTGGTGCTTGGCTCAAGTTTTGTAGGCTAGCACCTGGTAAGCCTTCTAAGGATGCTAGACCTGCGTCACAATGGCTGCCCCCCATTGGGTGCTGCTACTGTCTTTCACCACCTTCGCTGCGCCGTTTGCTGCATTCGAGCATTCGTGGTTCTGGTGGGTGTCGAGTCCACCCGATGCCGATCCTTCGTCTGCAGCTCCCGGGGTTCCCTTGGGAGGTGAAGCAAGTTTCCCGGAAGGGCAGGCCGAGCCCTCCGAGGAAAACATGGAACAGGGGTATGCCCACATCTGGGGCTACTCCGTGCTGCATTTTGATGTGAAGTCCTGGTTCGGAAAGGCTTGGTTCAGTACACCTCTGGTCCCTGGTCAACTTAGTTCTGCTGGTGGCTGGGGGCTTTACTTTCTTGACCGCTTAGGAGTTCTCACCTGTGGCGATTTTTGGCCTTGGGTCGGATGGGGTGCACTGATTACCCTCGCCGTCTCGCTATCATTCCTTTGCCTCTATATCCTCATCTCAGTCTGCAGACCGGTCCGGTCTTTCTGTACCTGTTGTTGCAAGCAAACTCGAGCTGTTGCAAGAGAAGTCGGGGAGTTCCTCCCGGAATTGCAGCTGGGGGGAAAATACGAGGCTTTGAGCTTTCATGGACCAAACACTCGTGAAGGTATCGAATCTGAATTCTATCAAAGGAACATCAAAGGTAGAGGTTCTCAACGGAAACCCAATGATGTTGTGGTAATGCTGGAAGAACAGGTTGCTCGGGTCAAGCCCGATTGCGATCATTGGTCCAGGGTTGATCGGCATGGATTGTGGGTGAGGATTCGTGATGTCAAAGGAGCATCTTCACGTCCTCTTCGTCAACTACTGGAACGAGAAGGAAAAATTCACCTCTGCCGCGAAAGTCAATGCCCATTGGAGATCGCACCCACCCCTGGGTTGCATTGCAAAGCCTACGCATCACTTGATGCTAATGGCCTCGTCGACCTAGGGGCTTATGCAGGTTGGAGTGCTAGGCGACTGGCCGTTCTTCTTGGCCGTTGGCTTAGACGAATGTTGGGATTCGTGAAGTGGTCACTCTACCACCTGAGTGGACTTTCTCTTTTGAGGGGACTTTGCCGCAAGGAGAACCCGGTCCGGGTGATCCAAGAGGGTTCGGTGGTGAGGCCACTTGATCCAGACTCTGAGTCGGAAGCTGAAGTCCTCGAGGATCCCTGTGAAGCAGTTCTCGTCGGGCTTGAACACGGTGGCAAACCCCGCGCTTTAGCTTCAGACCCCTGCCTAGATCAGGCGTCAGGGGACAACGTTCGCTTGCTGGAAACAGACCGCGCAATGTCAGACGTGAAGAATCGCTCGACTGTGAGATTGTGTGATCACCATCGTCAGGTTTACACTGCTGCCTGTTCCGGGCGAAAGTGCAGCGTGATCTCATGTTATGAGTCAACAGCTGGCTCTAAGCAAGGAGTCCCGTTGTGTAGACATCACCTCCTTGAGATAGGAACGGGAGCAAGACCCGCAAAGAAAGTCAATTGGCAAGATGATGCAGAGACACCTCGTTCCGAGGCGCCTAAAGAGACCAGCCAGCCTAGTTCACCCCGAACTCCACGGAGAGCGCCGGCAAGGACTCGGGCAGCCTCAGCCGAGCCAAAATCAGCTGAGCAACATAGAATTGAAGGAGCCCTGATCCAGGGCAAGTGTCTTGTGCTGTTGAGACCCCAGCAACTTCAAGTTCCGGGTAAACCACCACGGTGGGTGGCATGGTTCGGAGAGATCTTGGGTTTCGATGATCAAGGTAGATCCCAAGAGAGGATTAGATTTCATCTTCCTGAAGCGGGAGTGACCGGGTCAATCCTCAGCGCCCAAGTCCGTGCAGAACCGAAAATGAGTGAAGCCGGAAAGATCAGCAGAGAATGGGTGCATGGGTTCCTCACCAGCACTCATGATGAGGAAACTGCCCAAGGGGTATCTATTCTGCTCAGCCGGGTCAATGATGATCAAGTTGAAGCGCTCAAAAGCTGGCAAGGTAGATGCACCGATGGGGCGGGATTCGCCGACATGAAACCGTCGGTAGGAGCCACTTTGGTGAGGGAGGT
>VSDK01024052.1:107593-118431 GCA_009767595.1 Symbiodinium kawagutii
TCCGAAAATCAAGGCAATGATGATGCCGAATTCGCATCCGAACTTGCCCTCCGGCTGCATGACAATGGGAGGCTGTTTTGCATTGAAAGCAGCGCCCCAAGCGGGCGTTATCCCAAGCTTTGGGACCTCCCCTGCATGCAGAAGTTAAGAGCCAAAACGGGTGCGAGGATTGTCCCAATGGCCATGTGCGCATGGGGCCTTGCTCCTCCGGGCGCTCCGCCTGAAGAGTTCCACCGAAAACGTTCCTGGTGGCTTGTTTCTCGAGAGCTGTACCCTTGGGCCCTGCTGCTCCTCGGTAAACCCTGCCCGGGTCCGTCGGAGCACCACGTTCACGTTCCCTTGAAGGGTGCCAGCCCCATCCCAGGAGTACCTCTCACTCGCATTGCTCAGCAATACGCACCAGCATTGTGCGCTGCATGGGGTTTGGTCGTGAAAGCTGCGTTCGAAGAGTGGGACTGGCCCACATACTTGCAGCACAAGCAAGGTTTTGAGGCCCTCACAGCCTGCTGGCAAGATCTTAGCCAAGTTCCTTGGCCAACGGATCCAGCCAACACGTTGGTTCGCACCCTGGGCGCCGCTCCGGCGACTGCGGGCGCCATGCCTGCTTACCTCACTTGTGACGGCTGTGGCCTCCAACAACCGAGCAATGGCGCCTCCCAATGCCCTATGTGTGAACAAGCCCTGCCAGGGAACAACAATGGGGGGGGACGGGCCCCTTTTCCGTCCAAGCACACCACTTACAGGGCCGGTGATCCAGGATGGACAGCAAAGGAGGTCCCAGAAAGCCTGGCGGAACGCTACTTGCCGAGCAATGGCGCCTCCCAATGCCCTATGTGTGAACAAGCCCTGCCGGGTAACAACAATGGGGGGGGACGGGCCCCTTTTCCGTCCAAGCACACCACTTACAGGGCCGGTGATCCAGGATGGACAGCAAAGGAGGTCCCAGAAAGCCTGGCGGAACGCTACTTAGCAAAATGTAAAGAGCCCTTTTCACCTGAGGTAGTCAAAGAGGCTGCAGGGATTGGCAATCAGCTCCTGATTGCATTGGGCTCTGTGGAAGCTGCCGCGGGAAATGTCAACAAAGCCAGACTCAGAGTTGATGGCCAGCATCTGGCGGCAGCGCAGAATAGGACCCTCAAGGGACTTTCGCAAGCCCATGCTGACTATCTCCAGGAGTGTTCCACTCAAGGGGTCCCCAGCAGAGCTGACTCGCAGCCCCAGAGAGAGAGGGCGAAAAACCATGGCTCAGTGAGAGGCTACGAACAAGAGCTCCTGCAAAAGGCTTGGAAAGACGCATACTATGGTGCCGTGCTACTGTGCTCCACAGAGACGGAGGATGAGAGTCAAAACCACCAAGTCGAAGCCATCCTGGTCCGGGATGGGGTAGCCGAAAGTCCACTTGGCAGAGTCCCAAAGCAGAATCCAGATAGGACAATCTCCACCGAAGGGAGACCTATCAACGACATGAGAGCGAGGAACAGTTTTGGGTCTAAGTACGACCATCCTCCCGCAGCCCAGCCACGTCACCGCGCAGTTGTGCGTCAGAGCCTTTGGTGGCGGGCTAGGCATCCTCATGTTCCGCAACGGTGCGCCAAGCGCGATGTTCCACGCGCGTTCAAGTGGCATTACCTCCAGGAGCGAGATGTCCCCGAATTCTGCACCAAGCTCCTTGGTGTCATTATTCTTAGCCTTGTTATGGTTTTTGGCTGGGTAGGGGCGCCTGGCGAATTTGTGATTTGGGCAACAGCCGCCCAAAAGCATCATGGGACGTTCCGTCCCTGCCACCCAGCCTTCAACGACACCGTGCCCTACACTAGCAGGTGGCTCATGGACGACGGGGTCGTTGTGGAACCTTTGGTTGGAAATCGTGTGCAGAGGTCTCTGGCCGCCATGGATAAAACCATGGAGCTCGTTTGGGGCCCAGGTGCCATAAATCAGGACAAGTTGGCAGAAGAGGGAGTTCCTTCCTCTTCCCAGTTGCTGTGGGGCTTGCACATGGACTTCGAGGACCAAACGGTCACGCTCCCAGAGCCCAAACGCATCAAAGCCAAATACCTGCTCAGAGAGGGAGAGCTTCAACGTGGTTGCACCAAGGTCAAAACGAAGCTCATTCGCGAGTTGGCCGGCTCTGCTCAATACTGGGCGGTCTCCGCTCCGGAGATCGCACCATATCTTCCCGTCTTTTACCGGATGTTGCGTCAAGAACCTGGTGAGCACCTCTATGTCAACCCTCGGGGTTCCCCTGAGGACGTCGCCAGCGCTTGGGAAGAATTTTGGGATGCGCTTGACTGGGTCCGGTTACAAATGGAGAAACCATGGGGCTCTAGCTTCAGGGTCGCCTTTGGAAAATTGCTTCCGATCCGGGAGCGCCTTGCCCTCCCAGGCTTTGCCGCCAACACCCGTTTCGTAGGGGGAGACGCCACGTTGGAGAGACTAGGTGCAGCTGATTGGAAATCACGAGAGTATCATGTCGCCACTGGCACCCCTTACCTCAACGCTTTGGCGGCAGTTGCAGGGCCGGGGGAAAATTTGGACATCATCGCCGTCATGGAACTGCTGACCCTTGTGGTATTGGCCAATCGACAGCGAGATCAGTGGGAGGGGCAAATGGTGTTGTACGTGACAGATAACTCAAACGTCCAAGGCTGGTTGAAGAGTAGAAGATCACACAACAAATACATTCGCACCCTCTTGCTGCTGCTCCAGCGGCTCGAAGCAGAATCTCGGTTTACTGTCGACGGAGTTTTTGTTCGAACATATCACAATGACCTCAATGATTGGCTGACCAGGGGCGACGAGAGCCAGGTCCATACTACCATGACCCAAAAGGGCTGGACCTGCCTTGAGCTTAAGGATGATTGGGAGGCTACTTTGAGGGCGGCAGTCAAACCAGTGCTGAAACTCCCCGGAGAGAAAAGTGACTCTGCCAAGCTTGCAGTGCAACTGGCGCAGGGGAAACAAGCAGTTCCAAGCTTCTCTCAGCCGGCGGGTGACTCCTCGTTCCGAGGTACCCTTGCCCAACTGGACTCACTCGAAGATGCACTCCTCAGTTTTGAAAGAGCATGGCGGCTGGGAGGAGGCAGCACCTGCAGCCCAACACAAGCCGACTACCTTGCGATTTGCCTCGACCCCGAACCCAGAGCAAAGGACCTAAGAAACTATCTGGAAACAGTTGAGAAGGCTCCCAATTGCGTAGCAGTAGTGGTTGAGGCTCCGGGTTCCCTGGGGCAGAGTGGTCAGGACTTCATCAGGAATCTTCAGAACAGGTACCCACATGCTCAGCACCATACTTTCAACTCCTCCCACTGTGGTAGCTTCTTTGCTCGCAAAAGACAAGTGTGGTTTCTCTCAAGAGACAAACGCCAGGAGATCCCCATCAGGAAATGGCGAGTCCGTGAGTTGAACGGATGTTGGATGTTGCCCCTTGTCAATTTCGAAGAGGCAGGCAACCTTTTGGGTGCGCCCAACTTCACATTCACCCGCGAACCCAACATTGTTACTACGGGGGATCCTTGGTTGCCTAGACCTTGCGGGCACCTTCTCGACCAGCACACCGGGCAACGACACCTTGTGCACCAGACCAAAGGAGTAGCCTGTGGGCCGAGGTCCAAGGGAGATCCTCTCAAGGGACCAGGCAATACTCTGCTAGAGGATGGCTCAGGAAGAGTGAGACCGCTCTTGCTCCAAGAGCTGCGGGAGATGCAAAGTGGCACCAGAGTCGAGTGGGAGAGAGCGTCGGAATGAGATCCTCTCAAGGGACCAGGCAATACTCTGCTAGAGGATGGCTCAGGAAGAGTGAGACCGCTCTTGCTCCAAGAGCTGCGGGAGATGCAAAGTGGCACCAGAGTCGAGTGGGAGAGAGCGTCGGAATCAGATCGAGCTCGAATGATCCATTCGGCCGTCAAAGAATGCGGGTGGCAGTGTGCTCTGAGCCTGCTCCAGGCCATGATGCAAGTGGAGAATTCTAGGGCTGGGGTGTTGGATCGTGATGAGATTGAAGCGCATGAACAACTTGAAGTGTGGTTGAAAGCATGGGGCAGGAATCCCACTAAACCCTCTGATGAGCTGTTCTTGACCTCCAGCAAAGCCCGGCTCCCGGGAATTGCCCCCACACACGTGATAGAGGGAGTAGGAGGCCCAAAGAGTACCATCCGTAAGAAGATCATCCAGGAGCACCATGAATCTCTTGTTCAACCCTCTCAAAGGACCAAGAACCCGAAAGAGATCTCCAAGATCATTCATGGGGGAAACCAGACCCTCGACCATATCGCGCTTGAGGCGGTGATGTCAAAGCTTGCGGACTCGACCAGGCGCGTGTATGACTCTGGCTGGAAGCAGTGGGCACTTTTCAATTGTGGGTCACAAGCCCCCCTTTTCCTTGACGGCGAGGGGCGTTCCGCTCGGGCCGAGGACGAACAGAGGTTGATTCGATTTGTTGTTTTTCTCCACCAAGTGATGGGTAGGTCCATCGGAGGTATCAGACAGAGGCTGTCAGCGATCCGCTACGCCCATATCTCAAATGGCTTCCCCGATCCTTTGGTTGGCAGACCCCGGTTATGGGCTGCAGTAGCTGGATTGCAGCGCTGGGAGGGGTCCCCTCTGCGCAAGCTCCCAGTGACCCCGGACATGCTGCGTTGGCTCGTGAAGCACTTGAAGGGGAGTGGGCTTAGTGTGCCAGATCAGGTGATGGTCAAAGGGGCGCTGTTGGTTGGCTGGTTCTTCATGTTGAGAGCGAGTGAGTTGTTACCCCAAGGAGATGGTAAAGACCCCCTCAACAGATGCTTGAAACCCAGTGACATAGCTTTCTTCAAGGGAGGAATTGCCTGCAAGGGGGTACAAGCAGATGAAGTAGTGGTACAAGTCAAGTCCTCGAAAACAGACCAGTACGGTAGAGGGCAAGCCCGATCTCACCACCGTTCCGGTGGTGACTTGTGTCCTGTGGAGGCATTGGCCACTATGCAAGCGCTGCAATCGCACCGATGGCGGCCGCCCCACGACGAGGCCCCCTTGTTTAGATATGAGGATGGGGCTGGTTTGGATCGTGAGGGCATAACCCATTACATCAAGATCGCTGCATTAGCTTCTGGTTTTCCGAGCGAGTTGGCTGGCTCCCATTCGCTCCGAAAGGGAGGAGCAACAGCCTTCTTTGCCTCTACTTGGGTATCCCCTAGAACTTATGAGGTTATAACCTAAGTTATAACTGCTATAACTAACCTATAACCCTAGTTATAAGTTCGATAAGTATGTTAACTGCAACTTAAGTAATGTTTTCGGCTAAGTAACTTAGCGGGAACTTGGCTAGGTTAGGTGATCAACATGTACAACAACTTACAAAAGCTTAGGAAGAACTTAGCCTACTTACAATTTTGTTTCAAAAGTGATGATTTTTATTGCAAGTTTTTTTTCTTGATAAAAAAGTTGTATTTTTGTAGAAGTTGTTGTAAATTTGATGAAACCTTTTTTCTTGTAAAGTTTTGGTTCAAGGAAACCGGCGCGTGTGAGACCATGGCTGCCTTTCACAAGCAGTTGGTGGCAGCGCAGAAACTTTTGCGGGGGCTCGGGAACTTGCCTTCGTTTGCGGATGTGCAGCGCAGACAGTGCGCTGATCTGTTACGTTGCCTGGAAAAGGTGCAGGAGTTGTCCACAGAAGATGCTGGAGGCATTTTAGAAAGTATGGACGATGGTTTGTGGGGCTCGCACGCTGCCAGACTACGTGCAGGTCTTGCAAATAAGAACATCGTACTGGAGAATTCCAAAGAACGAAAAGGCTTGCAGGACTACACGTTAGTGGTGCACTATTTGACCCAGTACATCTGGGATCAAATCCGAGCGAGGCCAGGAAGAGTTGCTTTGGAGCTTGTGTGCAAGCAGGCTGGTAAACTTGGCCTGAAGAATCCAAGTGAACCGACAATGGGGGTCTTGTTTGCCTTGGCCTTTGACGTGGATGGCACCATGCAAATGGTTGATAAGTATGAAGTGACAAAGAAGAATCGGAGCATGGTGAAAAAGGTCCTAGCGCAAGCGTTGGAACCACCAGAGCACTTGTTGCAGTTGCCCTTCGCTTTGGAACAGGTTCCAGCGATTTTTCTGCAACAAGCGTTTTCTGACGAAGCACCACCCATTGAAACTGAATTGGCAGCGGCTGTGTTGGCCAATGGACTTGCATGGCCTATGAGAAGCACTAATTCTTTCGCCACAGCGCCAGTCTTGCCAAGTCAGTCTTCTTCAGGTGTGGATTTGCAGCAGCTTGGCTCCTTTGCCCGGGGCTTTTTGGACCTGAACAACAACTCGGCCCCTGATATTGGACTCAAGATTTTGAAACCAAAGGCTCCACTGGCTTTGACCGACGCGACACCACGTGTGTCTGGCGCAGCTGACCCGCCCTTGTTGGCCTTGGAAGACGTTCCGCGCGAAAAGCCGGTGACACCAGAGATCAGTGCCCCTGCGACTGCAGCAGCGTCTCTGGAGGCTTTGCAGGATGCGTGCCAAGATAAGGCGGAGAAGAAGGAGACTGCTCCTAAGAAGAAGGCCGCTGCTAAGGCAGTGTGCAAGCGGCCCGGGGCAAACCTCAAAGGCGTTGCTAAGGCAACGAAGACGGCCTTGAAGCGTCCTGCTGGCAAGAACGCAAAGAGGAAGCCACCGGATGAGCGGGAGCGCTTGCTTAGCGTCATCCCCAGCGCTCACCGCAAGAAGTTTGCTGCTGGTTGCAGCAAATGTCGCTGGAGGCCAGGCTGCACGCTGAGCTGCTGGCGCGGTCGAGGGTACAGTCTGTAGCTGAGAGTCTAAACATGCACCGCGCCAGGGCAAAGAGAAAAGAGGAAGAAAAAAAGGGGCTACATGGCGTACCAAGGGGTTGGTTGACAAGTCTATAAGGGTTTGGTTGACAAGTACTTAGTTTGGTCACTGGAAGTGGGAGTTTAATGACTGGTTCGATCCGCCGCAGCGGCTCAAGTGACGGGTAGACGTGTGTAGCGGGGCGTCAGCAAGGTCCCGCGGCTAGCTTCAGAGGCAAGCGTAGGGACGGGGCTGGTTGTGCTTGTATGGACTATGATTATGTTAATGGGTATTGAAATGTGATCATAAGTTTTGGTTTATATGAACACAGAAGTAAGTCTGTTTTGTTGTGTTTAACCATGAACCAAGCTTCGTTGTCGGACTTCTTCAATAGCGCTGCGTGTTCCTACGTGGAACAGGGAATGGTAAGAACGTCCTACGTGGACAGAAAAACATTTCCCACGTGGAATTGTAAAAGTCCCAAGTGGACACAACGAAGGTTTTCCAAGCGAAATCCTTCTGCATTCCTACGTGGAATGGCGCTACTGTTTCCTACGCGGAGACATGGCGAATTTATGTCCCACGTGGACTCAGAACATGTGATATTCTACGCGAATATCACATGCACAGTCCTACGAGGACTTTGCAGGAACATTCTACGCGAATGTACTGCGCTGTTCTACGTGAACAGACAGCTGATATCTTCTGCGGGAAAATATCAGCTATTCATAGTAGGAATGCATCAATGTGATTCTTGTGTAAGGACACATGCATTGCGCAGGTTATGAGTTGACGGAATTAGGACCGGTATATAAATACATAAATATATATAGGACCATCACGGAAGGTAATTCCAAGCCAAATGTAGTCTCATAGCTGTAGAGGTATAATGATGGTTGGGATGTATGGCTCACCGTGTTTATGTTTCTTATAGCAGCATTGCATGCTTTTGCCCTGTCAGGCCATGCCCGGACCTGACCTCACCAGCAGGAAGTCTCCGTTCTCTCCACCGAGAAGTGGTGACGACGAAGACTCGGACGACAGCGGGTCTACTTCTCCTCACGTGAGCGTGAAGAGGGACTCAACCAGGGGACGTACTACCAAGAAGACAAGCCACAAGGAGAAGGACAAGAAGCGCAAACGCAGACGCTCGCGTTCCCAGGAACGTCGTCGGCGCAGGCGCCACAGTGACCACGGTCGTCGCCGAGGTGACAACCGTGAAGAGGCTAAGGCCGTCTCTGCTCCTTCAGCACCTTCGCGTCCTGAAAGCACAGAAGTGGCAGAGCCAGAAGACCCTGAGGAACCACCACCCTGCGCAGACAAGACGAAGATCCCTTGCCCACACTGTTGGCAACCGATCACCAAAGTCCAGTCTGGCATTCGTCAGCATCAATGGCTGAACTTGCTGTGCCTGACCTGGCAGTTTTTCAGTGACCTGCCACCTGCCAAGAAGAAGACTTCGGGTGCGTGGGAGCTGGCGAAAGCGAAAGCAGCAGAACTTCGCCAGCAGCGCTTGTTCTACGGAACTCCGAGTCCTCGCACTGACAGTGTGCCACCTACGCGGAGGCAAACTGCGGCTGGTGCTACTGAGGAAATGGAAGAGGTGGTCGAGGAAAAGCTGCCTCCTCGAAGCACACCTGCTTCCAGCAGCAAGGCGATGACTACCGCGGCACGTCGACCAGCACAGACAGCAGTGGCACCTGGTCCGCCAGAGCCACCAAGGGTTCCTGCACCTGCCGCTCCGGTGGCAGAGGAGCCCAGTGCTGGCACACAGACCCGGCAGATCATCATCAACATCCGCTGACGGCGCTTGTGGTGAGGAGACTCCACGCGACCACTCGCTTGCGTGACGAAAAAAACAAAAGCCGCTGGGTGAGTGGTCTAAGTAACGCTAACCCCTACTAACTAGGACCCCGTAGTTTTTTTTGCCGCAGCTGTTTACCTGTTCAACAAAGGCCCCAACATAGTGACGGCTGTGAGTCTGACATGGCCGGTCCCATGCGCGCTGATTTTCATCTACGGGATGAAAGCTTCAGAGCCATCAACGCTGCATCTCGCCACTTTCGCGCACAAGATCGCGAGGAGGCGCTGGATGCCCTTGCAGCTTGCAGCCATTCTCCTAACTTGTCGATGGCTGAGCGACAGTCTTTGACGAGGGCGGGAATGGCCTTGAACCTGTCTTGGTCTAATGACTGGCAGCTGCTGCCAATCGTGGTCCATCCTGACGTGACTGTCTACAAAGTGGTAAAAGAAGTCACGGAGCAAGACTCTGAAGCGTGGCAGAACCTTGTGGACCAGACTGAAGAAGCGCAGCTCCTGCTTCAGCGAGGCGCGACCTTGCTGAGGTTTCTGGTACCACAGCTGCCTCTGCCAGTGGCAACTTGGGTTCACCTGGCTGCTGAGGTATGCTCACGTGAGAGCCACTCCACTTTGCCGGAGGCTGCCAAAAGCCGTGCTGAGCAGCAGTAATCGCGTTGTCCGCGAACTGTCCGCGATTGTCCGCGGTTGTCCGCGGCTGAAAACGTGTCCGCGGGGAGCGGGGTTGTCCGCGTGTCCGCGGAGATAACAAACAATAAGCCTACTTTTGGGAACCCCTCTAAAAACCTAGATGGCCTCATGTCCGCGGACAAAATCATCAAAACGGCTTGTCCGCGGAAGTTGGCACGAAAACGGATGAAAACAACGACTTGCGTGTCCGCCGTAGCTGTCTGAAAGTCTTGTTCAAAAGTTTCTTAGGTTCTCTCGCCGTTCTGTAGAAGCCATGGCCGCTGACTCTGCTGCTGCTCCTGTCAAGACGCTCCCGTGCGACAAGTGCGGCTTGGAGTATCCTGAGTCCGATGGGCGCTTGCACGGTCGAAAGTTCGATTGCACTGCGTGTGCTTCGGCTGACCGCATGCTTCGCCGCGGGCTTGGGAGCAAGCAAGAGCTTCTGCAGCTGTCTCCGGAGGAGCAGCAGAGCTTCTACCGCAAGCTGCAAGAAGAAAAGAAGAAAGACAACAAACTGAATTGGCAGACAGTGAAAGCGTGTTTGATTACCACGTTGACCACGCGTCACTGCTCTGCCAACGAAAACCAAGTCAACACGCAGTACTTGCCGCTGAGCGTGTACGTCAAGCAAGGCTGGGAAGAGGAAGTTGTCAAGGCTTGTCCAAGTGAGTGGAGCAACACCTACGGGTGTACCACGTATCAAGTGCCCATCAAAAGCCAAACCTGGAAGGAGGTTTTTGAAAAGGTGCAGGAACGCGTCTTGCAACAGGAGAGAGAAGCCACGCAACAGAAAGGCAAGAAGAGCGAGGAGACTCAGGACTTGGACCTTCCAAAGGCGGCTGCAAGCCAGAGTGGCAAGAGCGCTGAAAAAACGGAGAAGGCTGCTGCCAAGGCAGAGGCAGCTGCGCTCAAAAAAACTTTGACGCAGAACCAGAAGACGCAAGTGCTGGCTGCCAAGTGCGTTGGTCAGTTGACCACTGATGGCCTGTCGCTGCAGAAGCTCCGCGCTCGTGTGCCTGACGAGTTGCCGGAAGGTGTTGCTGAGACCTACAGCGACACGGCAGAGAAGCTCGGTGCTTGGACGGGCGCTGCCAAGGTCGCCTTGCAGCAATGGGAAACTCCTCAGGCGCAAAGCGGTGAAGTGGCTTTGGCCGCGTTGCCGTTTGACCAGAAGGAGTGTAAGACGCTGCATAAAACGACCCAAGAGGTTCAGAAGGTCCTGCGCACTCTGTTGCCAGCTCCGAAGCCCAAGCCCGAAAAGAAACGCAAGGCAGAAGACCAGCAGGTGGGAGCTGAGACGGAGAAGCACGAAAAGGCCCCTCCCGTTCGTGTTCGCCACACGATGAAAAAAGCTTCCGCCTGAAGTCCTGCCGAACAAAGACTTCGAAGCGCTACTGACTTGTTAGTTTCCGTAGAAACGGTCAGACTCCAAGAGGTGGGGATCGCGCAAGCACTCTTGGGAAAAAAAAGGGGGAAAAGAGTTAAAGGGTCTAGTACTAACGGACGTAAAACAAGTGACGCAGATCTGCCTTTAAAGATTTTACTTTTGATTCAGGGCGCGAGAATGATTCAGGGCG
>VSDK01024053.1:0-23781 GCA_009767595.1 Symbiodinium kawagutii
GACGCACAAGAACGAGTGGGACAAGTTTTGCAGGCAAGCCAAAACGAAGATGCCAAACAATCTCGCAGACTACTACCAAACTGGAAAAACAGACTTGTTCAACATGTGGCTGGATGCCAACATGGATTGGACAGCCTGCCAATTGCAAGTAGAGCGAGTCAACAAGCAGCGCAACGAGAGCAGCAGGGGATGGGTTGCTGAACAGGGCAAGGTGCTCAAAGCGCGCTACACGGCTGAGAAATGGGAGAAGGTAAAGGCTAGCCGTAAACAGGCTGGCCTCTTCTATGAGTGCGAAGATTTCCCGGGCGATGATGACGACGCATGGTGTTTATCTTTAGTACTGTGTTTAGTTTGTCCCCACCCTTCCTTCGATTCCACATACATGCTGTACTGTGTTTAGTTTGTCCCAACCCTTCTTTCGATTCCACATACATGCTGGCTGTCAAGTTGACATATTCTGACGAATCAAGAACTCATGTTCCCTGTGATTATCATGAATCATGACCCATACGTTCTATGGACCCTTCCAAGGAATGCTGGTTCTTTGTCAAAGACTCTCAGAAGTACCATCGCAAAGACATCACTGGGGAGGACATCAAACTGAAGGCTAAGATGGATGTGAATGCAGACATGCGTGCAGCCCTCACTGACCCAGAGAGTGGCCTGCTGCGAGCTGGAGCGTTGCCCAAAGTCAGCACGTCGAGTGCTGCAGGAAACAAAGCTCTCCTGGATGCGATTGACAAGGCCGGCTGCTGGTAAAGGGGATTGTGGGGGTGCATCAGGGGGTATCAATCTAAACGAATTGAAGTGACACATCCAAAGAACATCAAACCGTTGCCCCAGCTATGATCCTCATCCCATCACTTTCCGATTTGTTCTTTTTCTAAAACTGTTCTTTTCCAAAATGTATCCTGATGGTTAAGTAATGGCTTTCCCAGTCCCCACTTTGCTATGGCAGGTAGCTGCGGTTCCAAAGAAAAGACCAGACAGGAACCCAGAACAATCGCAGAAGTTGGAGCCTCAAACGTGGACTGAGAAGGCAACAGATTCCCTTCCGTTTGTTTTGAAAGATTCAGCCGATGCTCGCACTGCTTCACTCAAGCTTTCTGGTTTGGATTATGCCAGTGAATTGGCGAAGAAGCTCTTGCAACATGCTGAGCACCTCGAAACCTTCTATGCCAACTTGAAGAAAGCTGTGAACAATGCTGTTGGTGAGAAGGAGTTCAAAAGCCTCATGAAAGAGTATGAGACACTCTCCGATTTTGGCGCCAAAGCCCAGGCGTGGTTTGAAACAGTTTCTTACCCCCAAAATGTGCGTACACCGTATGACATATGAGCACATTGTGCAGCCAAATGAGAACACTACATCATTCCCTGTATCAATATTTCATACATCCATATGATCTCCTTAATATGATGTTTTCAACATGTTTGATTTCCATCGATGTTGCCAACATGATGGTGATATCTAGTCTTGCCCCATCCTAGTACTGGCCTCCCTCAGGCAGCTGCAAGTGCATTTCTGAAACCGAAGAAGGCAGCAAAGGCAAAAGGGAAATCCAAGAAAGCGAAGAACGGCTCTGGTGGTTCAAAGACCACAGGGTGATAGGTTTGCGCAAAGGTTCAGCCCTTTTCGACCACTCTGGGTGAGTGATGACATGGGGTTTTGCTATGCAAGTAGCCTTGCAATAGCATTTTGAAGCAATCTTAGATCTGTTCTTCTGTGATCGTCCCATATCGCAGTGATCTATGCTGCCCGGGATGCACACTTGATGTTGCCTCGCACATCCGAGAAAAGCTGTGGGTTTCTTTCCCCTGTTTTGTTTACCTTGTGAATGAAGCAATCAATGTTGAATGATCCCCTAGCAGTGAGCGCATTGTTCACCCTTTGATAGAAGTAATCGATACTGAATGATCCCCTCGCAGTGAGCACAACTAAAGGCTGAGTTTCTTCATGTAGACATGTTTTGGGATAAGGCAGTTCCACCCACCAAACTTCAAGCGGTATCCACGGCCCACGGCAGGTGCTGAGTCCTTCGATCCATCGCAGCGGAGGCCCAATGACCTGGGCCAAGTGTGGAACATACAAAGCAGAACCAAGAAACAAATTTGACACTTCGACTTTCAGTTCCAAAGTTCAAAGAATTGCAAAGGGCTATTGAACCAACTGTCCAGGAAACGCCAAAAACTGGAGACTTTGCCAGAGTCAAGGACTTTGACTAGATTCGCATCTTTGATTGGGCATGGACGTTGCAGCATTGATGCTGCTGCTGAAATAGCACGGGATGTGGTTTCTGGGCGTTTGCGGGGTAGACCATCAGTACATTGATCTAACATGATGATGGTAACCAGCAGCATTAGATCTTTCTGAAGCTCCCTTTATGATGATGGTAACCAGCAGCATTAGATCTTTCTGAAGCTCCCTTTCCCAGCATTCTTTCTGAAGCTCCCTTTCCCAGCATGCGATGGCCTTCCAAGGTTGCAGACCACGATGATGCGCATCCAGCGCTGCAGGCGTTTGCGACCTTGGGGAACTCAGGCAACAACACTTCGAATCAAGAACGGGATTTACACCGGTGGGTCAAGACTCTCTGGGGCCTATCCCTGCGCCCCTATGATATTGAGCTCCTTCTCCAAGTACCTTTCCAACACTATCAGCGTGTTTGTTTTGTGTCCCAAATTTGAATATGAATAATGGGATCAACAGGGTTCGATAAAGGTTCCCAAGTTAACCATTGCACCACCTTTGAGGTTGATGGGACATCGCATGAGCCTCGTTTGACTCCTGTTCAAATCTTGTTGCCGCATGAAGTTCTGGATGCTATTGCTGCATCTGGACACTATTCCTTCGAAAGCATCATGCTGGGGAACTTCACAACCGAAGATCGATGCCGATTTTGGGAACATGTTTCGGGTCAAGAACCTTGGAGACACCATCCTCTAGTTTTGGCGGGGGAGTATGACAAGCTCATCCCTTTCAGTGTTCATGGGGACGGGGCTGAGATGTATAGGGACGATGAGTACTTCATGTGGTCTTGGAGCAGTTGTTTTGGAAGCATTGGAGCAATCACCGACTGTTTCCTACAAAAGTTCCCTATTTGTGTGATCCCTGAACGACTCATGAAATTTCAATGGGATGCTTGGGCTCAGTCTTGTCACAGTACATTTTTGGCTATGTGGAAATGAGTGTTCTTATAATATATGGGTAAGTAGTTTCACAGACGGGGCTGAGATGTATAGGGACGATGAGTACTTCATGTGGTCTTGGAGCAGTTGTTTTGGAAGCATTGGAGCAATCGCCGACTGTTTCCTACAAAAGTTCCCTATTTGTGTGATCCCTGAACGACTCATGAAATTTCAATGGGATGCTTGGGCTCAGTCTTGTCACAGTACATTTTTGGCTATGTGGAAATGAGTGTTCTTATAATATATGGGTAAGTAGTTTCACCAAAACATGGTTGATCCTCTCATCTCCTACAAGGTTCGAGATGCTGCGCATGCAAAGATTGCTGAGATCGTGGCATGGTCGCTTGATGTCTCTGCGACCGGAGTCTGGCCTGCACAAGGCTTCAACAGCGAGGAATTTCCAAAACGATCCTACCGGTACAAAAGACAGGGAAAAGAACTGGCAAAGGGTTGGAAGAATCTTATTTTGAAACCGAGCATGTTTTCATATCTATTGTGTTTGTTTTTGTTGACAATAATGGTACGCCCCATAGGATGTCAATGCAATTGTTTGACCATGGTTGGTGCAACAAGGTTGGGATTCTTCTGCTTCAAGGCAGACCTCAAGGCCAGACATCAATTGCATTTGCTCTCGCAATACTACCAGATCCTACCGGTACAAAAGACAGGGAAAAGAACTGGCAAAGGGTTGGAAGAATCTTATTTTGAAACCGAGCATGTTTTCATATCTACTGTGTTTGTTTTTGTTGACAATAATGGTACGCCCCATAGGATGTCAATGCAATTGTTTGACCATGGTTGGTGCAACAAGGTTGGGATTCTTCTGCTTCAAGGCAGACCTCAAGGCCAGACATCAATTGCATTTGCTCTCGCAATACTACCAGTGCAACCAGCTGCTCTACTGAAAGCTAATCATGGTTTCCTCCCCTATGGTTTTGTTGGGCGACCCCAAAATCCAATTGACATCATATGCGCTAATGATTCCTTACTCCATTCAGCAATGATTCCTATGTCCCTTGATTGTTTTTTTCTAAGCCCTGGATGCAACCTGCAAGGTTCTGTGACAGGTGCATGGCCATGCAAGGCCAGCACTGTCCTCATGAGCTGGACTATCGCAACATCACCAGGACTGCTGCGTGGCCCCTCACAGAAATCACCGATGCCATGTACAAAATCAAGGAAGCCAACAGCCTTAGCCCTTGGGTACGTTTGAAAGGCTTCCATTTCCATCAAATCTTATGTCCCTTGATTGTTTTTTTCTAAGCCCTGGATGCAACCTGCAAGGTTCTGTGACAGGTGCATGGCCATGCAAGGCCAGCGCTGTCCTCATGAGCTGGACTATCGCAACATCACCAGGACTGCTGCGTGGCCCCTCACAGAAATCACCGATGCCATGTACAAAATCAAGGAAGCCAACAGCCTTAGCCCTTGGGTACGTTTGAAAGGCTTCCATTTCCATCAAATCAGTTATGACTGGATGCACCAGACCTTCTTGGGAACAGCGCGTGATTTGGTGGCTTCAGGTATCCGGGATTGGTTGATTATCCATTTTTGTTTTAGCAACGTAATTTGTAGGGTCCCTTTTAGGTCCCCTCAAAATAAGTTTGGGGTACAAAAAGTTTGGGAAATCCCAGTGAAACATTGCAATGTACATTTTGATTTTAAATGGTTGAAGAGATCAAATGATTCTCAACTGTTGCTCATCCCATGACCCAAGGCATATTCGTATTGATTTCTCAGGGTGCTTTTGGTGCTGAGACTGACAGCATGGATGAGATGCTGGCGCGGGTTCACGCAAATATGAAACAAATTTGCTCGATGATGGGGAACTTTGGGCTGCCAAGGTTCATCATATGTTTTCATTCACTATTCCCATCAACACGTTTTTGCCATTAACATTTTATAGGAACTGGTTGAATCACTGCTTGTCAGCGCTGATGCCGAGGAAAAGCCTACCAAAGAAACCTTACCTCACACAGGCCAATCTAGGAGGAGATGATGGTTACGCTGAGTTGGGTAGCCGCTTCAAAGCCAGCCATGTGAAACTGTTGGTTCAATGGTTGGCAAGAGCTTCGCAAATTTTTGCTGATGACAATCCCTCTGTCCCTTTGGTGTCAACCTAGTCATGTTTTTTCGATTTGGGTTATCTTTAGAATGATGATTGTTTGTTCTAATAATGTCATATAATCTTTGCCGGCTCTCTGGCCCTCAGGATGCTGTTGCGAATGTGTTGGCAACGTGTGCCTACAACCTCCAAAGGGTGAATGACATGATCGACCAGTGTTCTTTAGTGCTGTCGGAGTCTGAAGCGTGTGAACTTAGTTCATGCCTCCGAGTGCATCTCAAATCCTTTTGGTGGTTAGCTGCGTACTTCTTTGAAAAGAGGAAGTTGCTTTTCAAACTGCGATGCAAGTCGCACTACTTGTTTCACAGCGCTGACGATGTGGAACGTTTTCGGTTGAACTTGTCCATGTTTCACTGCTGGGCTGAAGAAAGCTATTTAGGTAAGGTTAAAGCTATCATGAACAACTGCCATGGGGGATCTGCCACCAAGGCATTTTTCAATCGCTACCTGCTAGGCTTGGCGATTAGTTTGGAAGAACTAAGGAAAACAGAAAGTCAGTTGGAGTAGAACCACCGTTGGAGTATACGTTCAATTTGAGAAAGCAACCTTTATAATCATATGGTTAGATTTGTTCTGCTTTGCGTTCAAGTATGGTGGCTCCATCGACGTTTGTTTTCCAGGGACACTGCAGAGTTGTGGGGGAAACCAACCGAAAAAAACTGCTGGATCCCAGCCCGGCCTGTGGCGCCATCCAGCGGCCATCCATGAGGAACTCTGCACCGGCTGTTGCTCAGTGTGGCAGCTGATGGTGGTACATTTGGAGTTGGGTAAGGGGCACCGCGATGATCGATGGTTGTTTGGGCATCCATATGTATCATGGTCGAGCTTGGTTGGGGAATATAGTACACAAGGTTGGTTTCGATGACGGGAGTTTCCAACATCCTCGGTATATTATGGCTGAGTGTGGTTGTGAATGATGTGTGGTAGCACGGGAGGATGGGAGTTCCAATATCCCCATAGGAGTATGGATGATGTTGAGTATGGTTGGAAATCATGCCTGGTTACAGGGTTGGCGTCCCAAAATGTTTCGAAGATGGGAGTTCCAATATCCCAATTGCAATATGGCTGGCTATGGTTGGAAACAACGCTTGACAACCAGATTGGAGTCCAACGTGGAAAATTCCCAGGTTCCAAAACACAATGTTTCTAGGATGGGGAGATCCAATGTCCCAATTGGAAATGCAAATTTCCAATCCACCACTTGAACCAACGATGTGGGTTCCGCACGAGGCAAATTTCAGTGATTCGCCGGGTGTCCATACATACATACATACACACATACATACATTGCATACGTGCGCGTGTCTTTACATACATAGCTATGCGTACATACACGCATATTGATAAAGGCTGCATAGTTGACATGTGTTCCTGTTTCAGGATGGCTGGGGTGCCCCATATGTGTAAAGTGTTGTGGTTTTATAGGGATAGGAGAAGTCAAGATCGTACCCACATATGCACATAGGTATATAAATCATTTTGCTATGGTTGTTTAAATTATATATATATATATATATATTGATATTTTATGTATATATGTATGTATAGATGTATATATGTATTTGATTATCTACTTCTTTTTGTCTATTTATCTATTTACCTTAGGCTTCCCACAACTGTAGGAAGCCTAAGCCTTCTAACAGTGACCGCGAGAAGTAGCGCCAGAATGACCACGAGAAAATGTGAAAAGGTGAGATGTTTTTTGCCAAACATGTCGCGCCAGGATTAGTTGATGAGCGCCCATGATCTTGACGCATGTGTTGCTGCAACACATGCGTCAAGAGTCTATGTAGCAAGTGGTTGGCGCCAGGTGAAACAAGTCATTGCAAGACACAACCTGCGCTTTGATGGCTGTCGGCCATGCGCGTGGCAACAGCTAGGTTCCCTTTTGCAGCGTTTGGGCCCAAGCACTTTTCTTACCTATGTACAGTTCAATCACAGCACCCTTTGGTGCCGCGACGTGCTTTTAGCTTTGTCCTCATGAACTGACGATGGCGTTTCCTTTCATTTATCCTTTCTGGCTTGCTGTGAGCGCTGTCGTATGTTTGCGTATGGAAATATATATCCATGTGGACGGTGTCTTTTTCTTTCTGTTTTCTTTTTGGAATGATGTTCGGCGGTGTTTTCTTTTTTGAAATTGTTATTTTCTAGACCTTTCGTGATCCTGCAGAGACAATACGTCCATGGACAATGTCGTTTTCTTTTAACTCTGCTTTTTGTGAATGTCTTGGGCGATGTCGTTTCAATATTTTCTTTTGATTTTTCGTTTTCAATTTTGTTTCTATAGCCTTGCTTCTCATATATATTGCTCTCGTTTCCTGATGAAAAAATGTTCTGCGCATATACGAAGTCGCCCATCCATTCACGTTGTCGTTTTCTTTTTGTTTTCAAATAGAAATTGCTTTGGGCGATGTTCTCTCTTAAGATTTTTTGTTTTTATTCTTTGTTAGGGTATGTACGAACATCCATCATGTGGACGATGGCGTTTTCTTTTTGAATGCTTCTTCAAATGGCTTTGGGCGATGCTGTGTCTTTGACTTTGTCTTTTTTGTTCAATGTTTTGAAAAAATCCAACATGTGGACGATGGCGTTTTCTCTTTCATTGTTTTTGAAAATTGCTTTGGACGATGTCGTGGCTTTGCAAATACTTGTTTTTGAACTTTTTGATTTATGTTGGTTTGTTTTCCTTATTGTGTCTTGTTTTTTTCTTTCTTATGTATTTAATATGTTTCTTTTTCTTGCTTCTCCAATCCGATGCAAACGACATTGTCCGATGCAAACGATGTCGTCTTGTCAAAACCTTGTCGTTTGTAGTGGAACATGTCCAAAGCACATGTTCGGACCCTCTAGGTAGTGCACACATTGTTTGGGGAAATAGTTTTGTAAAAAATCAATTGAGAAATAAATAAATATATATATATATATATAAATTTACTTAAAAATATATACATACATTTCTAAAGATATGTGAAACACATGCATACACACGTAAAAATGCATTGTGGCCATGGGGTCACCAAGCTGGGGCGCTGATGCGAAAGCACGCGCGTAGGGTGGGGCAGGGTGGGCCCGGAGGCATGGCAATGTCCATGTGAATTTGCAAATGCGTGCCACGAAGGTCATGAGGGCAGACGCCCAATAGTTTATCACCGCGCCCGGCTTACTCCGGACGGGGTGAAGAAGGAAAGGAAAAAACATCAAAAAGCGCCTTCAGCTAAGGGCCCGCTTCAAGGTCTTGCTCTGTTCGTCGTCAGGGTCCGGCTTCGCGGGTCGTGCGCATTCGGGTTGGGGTGCGTCTTCGGGGCGTTCGTCTTCGGGGTGCGGCTCCGTGGGCCGTGCGGCTTCGGGTTCCGGTGCGTCTTCGGGGCGTTCGTCTTCGGGGCGCGGCTGCGCGGGTCGTGCGGCTTCAGGTTCGGTTGCATCTTCGGGACGTTCGTCTTCGGGGTCCGGCTTCGCGGTTTCGGGTGGGATAGTCATTTGGCTGGCGTGCGTCTTCGGTGTGCGGCTTCGGCTGCGGGTGGAAAAGTGCGACCCCCCCAGCGACCACAATGTAATATACATGTTGTGGATGTTGTGGACACCATTCTTGGCATTGAAAGCAAAACGTGGTTACCAGTACAGTCTATATGTTTACCACTGCTGCTTGTCATGAAGCTGTGAAGGACGCCATTGCAAGGTTCTTCTGATGTGATCGCTTTGAACTTGTCTTGCACCCTGTGCTAACCTGCTAAAACCACCTCTGTGAAGCTACTCTTAGGAATTTCTTTGCCTGGATCGTCAAAAGGACAGACCACATGCCAGGCGATCACTTAAAATCCCAAATCAATCGATCAATTCAATTCCACTCACAAAAGGTCCCTCATACAACAATCTGGTACAAAAAGAATACTATGTGTGGCATAGCCATTCCTGCAAGGCAGAAATGGAAAGCTCCGCGCTCACAAACAATGCGCCACATCCTGAACAACGCCGTGAGCAAAACCAAGGCCGAGGCCCTGCTTGTTCTGCGCCTCGAGAGAGGCGCGGGCAGTAAGCAGCACTGCCACCACATTGGCATGGCCGTTCAACGCCGCAACAGCCAGCAGGGCATTGCCTGAAGCTGAGGGAATATACTCGACTCCATGTTCAGAGATGGACTAGTCATAACTCCTTGAGGCAATGGCCTTGTTCGTCACTTCTCTCCATGTCTTCCTTCACAGGATGAGCTCCGAGAAAGTGTCGGAGCGCTCTCACTTTGCCCTTCTCAGCAGCAAGTAGGAGATTGCTGCCTTGGAACTCGCGCCGCAGTTGCTGGCATCTTCTCAATCAACTTTGGGGCGCCTTCAGTTCAGTCCCCACACTCTCCATACCTCCCACAGAAATCAAAAAGAAATACCTTGCAGCAGGCTTATGAACATATCACGAGGCCAATGAATAGAAACTTCCAACTTGACAGTCTAAGATCTCCACATTCTGCAAGCTCGGCCTTCTCCGCCTAAAGGATCTGAATGTATCTACATGCAAGCTGGACAAGAAATAATGAAAGCTTGCCTGGCACGCCAAAAATAAATCGAGTGACTTCACAGGAGTGTCCAGAATCTTTGGACGCAAAATCAGTCTGATCTGAATGTACTTTTTGTGACATCTTTGATTGTTGAAAGCTAAAACTGTCTGAAAACAAAGTTATAGCTAGGTAGATCAAGGCGACATGATCAGGAAAAACAAGAATAACTACACACTGCCGACGTCTGCACCTGTTACCACGGACAGCCATACGTACAAGTCCACTGTCAGTATCTGAAGCCAAGCTAGGCTCTCGGCTGCTTTGGGGAAATCCTGAGCGCTGTGAGCGCGAACAAGCATTTGTGTATATATATATATATATTTATTTATTTATTTATTTATTTATTTATTTATTTATTTGTTTGTTTATTTATTTATTTATTTATATTATATATATATATATATCAAATTTAAACAAAGCCAGAGGGTTTTAAGGAAATCACCAAGCAGAGTACATGAAATACAATAGTCCTGTCTACAAATCTGTGACCTTGAAGCGGCAGCACCATGAGATAGAAGGACAGCACCACCGAGGAAATCCCATGAATGGTCTCAACGTTCGTGGCACCCATTCTTCCCCCACATGCAGCAAATCTTTTTGCGGGTAAAATGCTGCTGGTGTTACTGATAATACTAGGAAACCAATCCGGTACATCACCAAAAATCATGTTAGAAGCTTGTCAGAGATTGCCAGAGATTCAGCGATTGCCTCCCCACCCAAACTTGACTAGTGGCCAGAATTCCGCCTTGTTTCATCTATGGATTCAGCACCCCGTTGTTTGTACTGTGAGAGAAGAATCTTGAAAGCGAAAGTTAGTGTGGGTGCCTGGAACAGCTTCTCCACTTCGGCATTGCTGGCAATGTCGCAAGGCGTGTTGCCTTGGACTCGGAAAAGGCATGAAAGGTGTTGATTCGGATGCAAAAGGCTCTACGACTCTACATCCATTTTCACTGCTCCACTAGAATGAGACACGAACCATCAGGAAACCATAACCATACCTGACTCTCCTTTGAGCAAGCTACCGTCCCTGTCTGTGGCATCTGGAAATGCACCGGCAGCCAAGAGCACTTCTAGGGTTTTGAGGTTTCCTTTCAGAGCTGCACAATGCAGCGCTGTCTGACCTGGGCATCTACATCCCGGTCATGCATCCAATCGGATGAGAAATAGGAACAGCCATTCATATCCATTACTTTCGTATTTACACATAATAGTCAGCAAGTCGTCAGACTTTCCTTGATGGAACACCTACCAGAATAGGAATCGACAAACCGCACAATGGATGTCTGCAAAGAAACATGATTTTTTATCACGCTTTATCACTCACGTACGCACTCTCTCGTTCTCTCTCCCTCGCATTCTCTCTTGCTCACATTTCTCATAATTAGAATCTCTCACTCATTCCCTCTCTCTCACTTCTATTCTCACACACAGACACGCATACGTCCCCTTAAGCCTGTCTTACTTCCGCATTCCTATTCCGATGCTTCCATCCCTTTGAGACTGTCATCGACACGACTCCATTGATGGTGTCCACGCAAAGCCCATGGAACAACCACTCACCACACCACCAGTGTCTCTGAGGTGATGACCCTTTTCCGTCTTGGCATCGACAACAGCTCGGGCCCCTAGCAAGTGGTTCACAACTGATGCGTGGCCCTTCTCTGCACCACAGTGCAGAGAGGTCTTCCCTTGGCAAACACGGAAAAACGTGGCACAGAAACATGCTGCACAGGTAGGCTTCAATCACTCACTTCCATGAAATCGGGCGCACAATAGTTCTGAGCTTAGAGTCTTAGAGACATTGGAAAGAAACATAAGCTTGACAATTCCATATCTTGAGGTTGCGGCCATCCCACTTGGTCTTTGTCTCCAGCTCCGCACGAGCAGCAGTAAGCAACTCTGCCACTGAAGAATTGCCAGCTGTGGCTGCCAGGTGAAGGCTAGTGAGACCTGGGCAGACTGGCACAGATGCGAGTTCCGGTCGAGTTTCTCTTGAAACGTTATTGACAACAAGCAAAGCTCTTGTGAGATCGATGGAAGTCATGGCCATGGAAAAATGCAACCGCAGTAAGAGTCAGAGGCCAGGACCGCCTTTTGCCAGCGCGTTCACCACAGCACCAGCATCTAAGAGCTGTTCCACCAAATTCGGGTAGCCCTTCTCCGCTGCCCAATGTAAAGCTGTTCTCTCTCCTGAAACACTGCTCCTTGCTGTGTGAGACTCACTTCACCAGGGTATGGTTCAATCCATTGAACTATAGGCTATCAAGTATCATTCCAGAGTTTCTGACAATTCATTCCTAGCGTTGCGCTGGGCTCCGAATATGCTGTGCGATCTATTGTGATCCAAGCTGTTCCCAGCTGGAATTTGTCCCTCTTAACTGAGACATGTCTACTGAGAACCGCCATTTGGAAGAAGCTTCAGCCATGTCAACTATCGCGGGTCCAGGCAGTTTGCTCCCAAAGGGTCCGGATTTTTTTCCTGAAGCATGTGTGTGTGTGTGTGCGCATGTGTGCCTGCACTTTGTTTTGTGAACATTTGCTGCCTTTTAACTCCCTGTAGACTTCCTCAGTTTGGTCAGCTCGTTTCTTGCGGTTTGTTTGTTGCCATCGATGCCAGCACCGCTGGCCGAGGAGAGGTCGTTATTGTAGAAATGAAGCTGGGCTGTTTTGCGGTTCTGCAAAGAGCTCCACGCACTTAAGCCAACAGAAACCAAGAAGAAACCATCAAGGCGCTTGAAAACCAGGAGAAAAACAGTACACCTAGAATCTTGATGAATCTCAATGAATCTTGCATAGAAACTGCGAACTTTGATTCTGACAGACGGAGTCCCTCCAATGCCTTGCAACATCAAACGTGTTTTTTGGTTTAAGTTGTGTCAAAGTGCAATCCCCGACGGCGACTGACTTGACTTTGATTTGCCACACACTGAGGTCAGGACTTCTCCCGTCGGTGCTACGCACGCTGTTGGGATCAAGCTGGAGAAAGTGCTGGATCGCTGTTTCATGTCCTTTATCGGCTGCCTCGAAGATGTCATGACCTCGCAGTCAATAACACATCAAACTAGCAGTTGATAGTCCTTCCATCTCAATACTCAACAGAACGACTTTTAAGGGCACGGTATGACTTCCACATTTCGTAGACTCTATGCACTGGATTCTCGTAATCAAAGTAAAAATCCTACAATACTCACACACTATTTGTATGCATGCGCATCAATTATAAGTGGAGATTTGTTTATCAGCTGAGAACCCAGCAGTCTCCAGGTCCATTTTCAGTGAAACAATCGCCAACGCTAACATCCAAAGCGTCCTTTCCAAGTCTGACCGAGTCACTTGATTCAGTTGGGGCAGCGTTTCATGTAAGAATCATTGAAATGCTTCGAATTGGCAAACTGTGAACCTCAAATACAAATTCCTAACTGCAAAATTACAGTCCGTGGAGAGGCCGGAGTCCAAATCTACAGTTAACAAGGTGGGTGAAAGAAAAAGACGGGAGTAGAGGTGCCAGGAGTGTTGGGAGAGACATGAAAGGCTGGGGCCGGTTGAGAAATGGCTGAAAGAAGATCCGATACTGAAATGCGCTTGTGCCGATGTGAGCACTGCAACAGGCTACAGTAAGGAAGCGAAGGAGCCTCAGATGAGCCAGATGAGCTCATTTGAGGCACTTTCGGAAGATTTGAAAATAAACCGACGTTAAACCAACAAGGTCCAGCAAGACACTCTTGCGAAACACTCTTCCTGCAGAACACCCTTTTGCAACATGTGGGACACTTTTCCATACTTTTCCGACACACCTGTGGGACGGTGTTGAGGGACCGCATGTCAGGTGGGGCCCCTCAACGGACAAGCATGGACAAGCAAGACTTGAACACAAACTCTGACAATGTGCCAGCTCCAAAGCCAAAGATGCGGCATGGAGAATTTCAGCGATTTGGGTAAGCTGGAAAAGGAGGTTCCGTAAACGTTATCAAAGCCAGTGAAAACAAGTATTTTGGATGTCAATGGCACTTTCCATGGCGCTGATCTGGTCCATCTATACATAAGCATTCCCACCTGCAATGTCTTTGCATCCTGTTCAACGAATCATTCGCAAATGCCTTCGACCCTTTCACATGAGCAATTTGCATTTCCCAAGAAAGGCCAACATGACCAGCCAGGGTATCTGTATGCCGAAAAGTCTGCATGCAAAGGTTGTGCTGCACAACCAAGCGAACGCAAAAAAGGACAATGGCAAATGACCTCGCCCAAATACTTAATGTCACTGTGCATCGCTCGGTCATTCAACATGTTACATGAAGGGCTGGACAAGGATCAACAGTCTAATGATTGTTGGCAAACCCAAGAATGGAATGCGCAACTGTGCAACCAGACTGAGAGACCCACAAAAATTCTCAAAGCAAAGCAAATAACACGACTCAGGCGCGTGTGGATTTGGGGATAAATAAGGGCTATCAAGTGACCCAAACCCGAGTTGAGATTTCACAAGAAAATGCTGCAGAATTTCTCATCCCTTTGTCGCCTGGACCTTCTGCTGCTCCAAAGCACTGGCTTCCATCTTTTGCAGCTGCAACCGAAGGCCTTCCTGTATGCAGAAACATACATAATACAGAATCAGCACCCAACTGCGGGAGAGATTTAGAGAACTCATGTCCATACGGATCATTACTGTGTGTGTGTGCAAGGGCTCAGCTAGTAAACGTGCTATCAAGCATAACTGAAACCAGACAGGTTCATCTTTGTTTATGCTGTGCTTGGGGTCAACTTAAACATAGAATCTCGTTACATATCCTGCTAAGCCATCCTAGATCATTCTTGGATATACAGTATGAGGGACAAATCAAACCTTCCAATGTTGACTTTGCAGAAGTAAGCCCCTCGCACAAGAGAATGACAGACTAGCATTGCCACTTAGTGGCTGCATGGCACCTAAACAGACTTTTCAAGGTACACTGTTGAAACCTGATCCCAGTTGGCCTCTTCTGGCTCCTTTTGCACTTCTTCAATTTTTTCGTTTGCAAATGCTTTTTCCGCACGAAGAGATTCAACCTCTGAACAAACGCGAATCCCCTTCTGGGTCTCACTAGTCTGTCTTTGCATGTCCTGAGACAATGTGACTAGCTATGCCATGCGCCCTTCAAAGCCCCAACAATCTCCCATATGCAGCTTCATCTTGTGAATTTGAGACGCCTCTTTACGGAGCCACTTTGCCTCCTCAGCATTTGCCTGACACGTGATGAACAACTCACTACCGCCTAATCCTAACCAGTACCTGCACAAATCCTCTGATTGTTCAGCAATGCCTTCCATTCTCCACAAAAAATCAATACTGTACTTGCGCTGGCATTCAGATTCTCTTCTGTTTGGCAGGATAAAGCACAATCAATCTGACCCAACTGTCAGAGGACTGTTCTGCTCAAGTGATCCTATGTCTAAGTCAGCAGGGCTCCATTGAAATCATGTGCAAAGTCTGTTTCAACTCACATTGCCGCAAGGGGTTTAGGTTGAAAGACACTGTTTGCATCTGTTGCATCAGTTTAGGTTGGAGACCGCTGGTAACAAATTCTGACTGGCAACTGTGCTTGTGCAAACACTTCTAAAGAAACTTGCCCAGGAACTGCTGGCCAACATTTTTTTACAGAAATTGACAAATCTAAAATGTGTTCGTCGAGGGAATCTTGAGACAATCAAAACCACCTTACGAGATGTTTCACAATGTATACCAATTTGTGGATCTTATTATCCTTCCAAGAGCTGCGCATCTTGTGGTCCAGAGTGGTCTGGCATGGCCTTGTGATCATGGCATCAACATGTGAACCAACTTGGCCCAGCCTCGTGAGGTCTGCAGTGTGCCACTCCTGGCTGTGCCAAGCCCTTGACCTGCTCATCGAGGACTTCCACCCGTCCAGCGAGGGCGGCCACGCGTCCACAGTGTCCATCCACCCGTCCAGCGAGGGTGGCCAGCCGTCCACCAAAACCCTTCACGTCCCTTGCGAGCTCCTGGCGCACCACTGAATCACTGGGAAGCTGATGGAAGCTGCACATGCTCCCGGCTCCTGGATGCCTTTCGCAAGCTCCTGGAGATCCGTTTTCTCAGCAAGTCGTACTTTGCGTGGACCTTCGAAAGAGAAATTGACGCACTGCCGGTTGCCCAGCCAGAGTGGCAGAACAATCTAGCCTTGAATGCACCAGAAAACAATTTGTTACCATTCCGCCGTCCTGAATCGTACCAGCGTTTTTCCCGACGGATTTCTCCAGTTCCACACCCATCCAGGGTCTGTTCGCGCAGCCCAGAACTCCTTGGATTCGGCTGGGGGTGTGCACAGGAGTGGCCAATGTCAGTGGAAAAACATGCTGCAAGACCAACGCGACAACTGACAATGCTACGAGGTTCCGTTGTATCCCACTGTGCCCTCGTAGGTTGCCCCCGAAAGGGAGATGCATACTCGCCTACCCAGCTGCAAATGCTCCGCCTTTGGGTCGCCTCTCTCGGAGTGCGAGCGGAGCCTGCCTTGGAAAGCAAACTGATTCCAAAAAAAACTGGCAAGAGAGGTATCCGGATTCACTTTTAAACCTCACTAAACATGAATAAGATTGATGGGTAAAGAGATGGTTTCAATGACCGATCTTTACAATGCTTTCCAATCAGTCTACTCATTGGTACTGACATGTTGCTCAGTAGAATCCTATGGTTCCCCAAAGCATGAAGTCAATCACCCTCTGGAAATGCATCTCGATATCAACGATCTACGAACTTGATGCACAGATTTTGGTCAAGCCCCCACTCCTCCTGTCGCAATGGCCGCACGGGATCATCCAAGTAACTCCCTGGGCTGGGCCAGTGGATGCCTACCTGGCAGCGACTGATGAAGGTGGATAGGACAACGCCGCTCGCTATGCCATTCAGTTGAGTTCTTTGTGTCATTCAACGAAAATGACAAGTGAGCGTGCAGGGTTTGTGCGCGGTGGGAGGTTACGGGACCGATGGAATGGTACTGGAAGGGGAGTTCAGTGAAGTGGAATGCATGGAAGCATCTGAGCAGGGGACATGCGCATGGGGGATGAATAGGACTATATAATTCAGAAAAGGAGGGAGAGCGGGTAAGAGCGCAAAAACAAAGGAAGAACCAGGAAATCCTTGAGCTAGGGCTATGAAGGAGATTGCATAAGGTTTCCAAGTTGATTGGTTAAAAGTCGAAGGCCAGCCTGCTTCAAGCTGCGATGTGTTTGGCTGCGCTCTTACTTGCATGGACAGGTTGTCGGTTTGAGTGGCTTTGTTGGCAAAGTCATCTCAACAAACCGAGAGCCGGGCTAGGGCTCATGGACAAAACTGGGATACCGGCAAAGGCAGTGTTGACAACTTGATAAGACAGTCTGCCTCGATACAGGTTTTCAGGTGACTTGGCTATGGCTTTTCTGTAGCAGGGCAATGGCAGAAGCAAGCAGCAAACTTGTGGACACTCTCTTGGAGACACTGCTGGACAAACACTTTCAGCATTGTCTTCCGAACGTCTGCCCAAGGAATTACAAGCACAATCAAGTGACATGGGTTTATCTTCTGTTTCTGGAGAACGTCGGAGTTACTCTGTCTTTTGGGACACTCTTGCATAGCAACCGTTGTGGGTGCATTTGTGCGAATCTGATCTTGTGGGTGCCCTTGGAAAAGTACTCTTGGAAAGACTTGCTTGAAGACCCTATCGGACAGACATTCTTGAATGGACACTCTCTTGTAGACCACATTGAAGAGTGGTACAAAACGTGGAAAACGTGCCGCCAACACCCTTCACCCTGGACCAGACAAGATTTTGTTGCCTCCAATCTCACGCCGCTCGCAAAAGAATTTAGATACAGACCCATGTCTGGTTCATTTGCGCCTGGTTGACATTCTCTACGACTCTGAGATTTCAAAAAAAATCAAACAATCATGGATATGTTGATGCTGTACAGGTACGGAACTAATATCCAAACGTGGTTTCGTGTCCCTCACTCCTCCCAACCTGCATTGTTGCATAATATTGCAAATGTCTCCATAAATATGATAGATGTCTGTACGCATGCATGTATAATACAAGTGTGCATTTCAAAGCTGGGACCTACAACAAGCGAATTTGGGTAATCCATTGCACAAACCCAGCCCTGCCTGCCATGCTCAAAGCATTAGCTTCCATTCTGAGGTCCACATCAAAGACCTGCAACCACCAAGCGCAGGCTCTGGGACATTGACTTGAGACTTCACTAGGTGCTTCCACTAGATGGCAATCAAAGGTGCCACAGTTTTTTCTTTGGACGGCTAAGAAGTCCAGGATCTAGACGCTCGTCTCAGGCAATGCAGAGCTACGGCTTCCGTATGACGGACCACTACACAAGAGACCGTAAACTCCAAGATGCAATGTGATCCACCAGAAAACTCCAGGCTTACTGTATATGCATTGTCTACCCTAGTTGTTCTCCCACCCAAACCAGGATCAGTCACGAAGAATGATGGGGAAAGGTAAATGCAAGCCATCAACTCTTGCTATGGATCCCGCATCTACAGTATGACCCCGGTGCTAATAAAATTGAGCCACCGAGAGCCACTGAAGGCTTCGATTTGGTTGTACCCAATGCCTGTATCCCAATACCCAATCTCCATCAATTTCTCACAAAAAACTACCGTTTCTGCGTGGACCCAATTGGTGAACAGCTCCAAGCAGACTGACCCAGGCCGTCATCGATGGTTAGACAATCATTCGTGCCTGAAGGGGTCAGCAGGTAGCACGGCATTAACACTTGGAGCCATGAAGCAGGTTTGGGCCCAATGTTGGAAACAATGTCCAACACTGATGCATGTTCTCCGAGCGGCAGGCAAACTCGACTTCAATTGGAATTCTGAACAAGAAGGACAAAAAAATCACCAAATGTAGAAGACCACATAATCCACATATACAATTCCACTATGGTTTTCATCCGGCCTTGAGTTTTACGTTTTCAAAGTTTTGCATTTTCTGTCAATGGATCTTGAACATTTAATTGTTTGGTTTCCTCCCTCCTAAGCCGAAGACACCAAGACTGACTGCTGATGTGTCTCACGTGGCGGATGGACACATTGCCATTGGAAGTTCACAGGTTCCACAGCAAACGCACACATGCAGAGCACCTTCACTGAGCATCTTTTCAAGTCAACAGCACTTGCCAGATTCTGGCTGCAAAATCCAAGCAGAAAGAACATTGCAGACAGGATGCCAAGGGGAGGCAACCCGCCTTTTACTTACTGCAAGCTGTACGTGCACGAAACGAGGTACGCAGAACTCTTTTCATGGAAACAACCAACTTGAAGTTCCATGAACTGCGCTCATAAGGGAACGAAGAGGGATTATCAACGTGGAAGATAGGATTTCCAGAATGTCTGTGCCAACAAGGCATGTTCTTCTGCTCACATGTCCCATTGTTGTCGAATATCCCTCCGGATGGCTAAGTGCCAAATGGTCAAAATCAAAACAACTGGCTGTCGCTTCTCTTCTCGGAGATCCATCACCTCCCCTCTTCTACGGCAAGACCTCTATCAGCCGCACCCAAAGCCTTGCTGCGAGGCGGCGACATGGAGGACACATCCTGCTCGAAGACTTGGCGAGCCTGCTCGGTCATATTGGCAAACGCTGTGATTGGGGCCTTGACGTTGTTCTTGAAGGACTCAAAAATGCCGTTCAGAGCATCTCTCTCCTGCAGCGAAGCTAGAGACCCTTCACCGGTCGAACAGCATGAATCTACCATACGGCAATATAACTATGACCTTACTTTACCCTTATCATGTAGATCACATCCTGAAATTTTCTGCAATGGATACTTTGCATGTACCTGGACGGACCAAGAACGCCAGACCTTCTCAGCGATATATTCCAGGAAGGCATTTCGGCATGAGTCCAACGCAAATCCGACCACCAACTCAACAGGCTTGTGTTCTTTGAGAAGGCTCTTCTGCTCCTTCATACGATGAAAGCTTGGACCTTTGGACCTGTGGCTAGCATTGCTATACCCCCAAGTTTGACAACATGTTCAGGAAGACCTTGAATGAAAAAGACTGAAAAATCTAACAGGACTCCTGCTTCTTGGCTTTGAGGTCACCCTCAAGGGTCTTCACGGTATCTTCCAATGTATCTTTTGCCTCCTTGAGATCCGCAGCCTTCTGCTCCAGGTCGTCAACCAATTCCCACTCCTGGTTCTCCTCCTCGCTGGTGCTTGTGCTCGCATTGCTGGGAGTAGCCTTTGCCTTTCTCTTCGAAGCTTTGATCTCCAGCTCCTTCTGTTTCAGCCTGTTTCAGCCTACTGTAACTTTTGACCCAATCCCATCTACAGTGCACGGTTCCTCCAACAGAAACCAAAATCAATCTCTCAAGGTTTCTGTCCTCGCCCTTCCGACTCAAGCTGCAAAACGATCCTTGAAATAAGAAAGAACATTACAAAGCCAAGCAACTCGTCCTTCTTTGCCTGAAGTTCCTTCCTTTTGTTTTTGATTTGCTTGTCAAGATCGTCGGTGCCACAATCTTGCTGTTCAAAAATCTTCTCGTGGAGGCCAGCAAGCAGCTCTTCTTTGGCTTCCTGCTATGTCCGGCAAGCCTTTCTGCTATTCTTCCAGAAGGTACAAGAACGGTTTCACCCTTTTTGCATTTTTTTGCCATCAGAAACACGCATGCGAACCTTCTCAATTTGACATCTATCTTCAATACAAAATGTGATCGTTGGACTGTTAGGATTTTGTTTGCAATACGGACTATATAGCTGGCGCAATGCAATACACCAAGAGCTGTCAAAACAGCCAGCGATTCACCCGGGCAGCTCTAGATCAGTCCTTCACGCGAGCAACGTCCTCCTCGTCGATCACTTCACAAATTTGCTCAGCAGAAATCCCAGAGGTGAGCAAAACCTGCATGACTTTGGAAACCTGATCGCAGCACGTGCAACTAAAAAAGCAACAGGGGATAAAGATTGACATGCTGAGTTTTGGACATGTCTGGCAACAACCACTTGGAAAACAACGAAAGTTGCCAAGAAACTTCGTCAGGATCCTTGCACTGCACCTTCGCTTCATACTCCAGGAGTGTGGCCATGTCCTCCTGGGGATTGTTTTTGTATTCAAGGCCACGCTGCCGCGCGATCATCTCCAATGCCACCTGGCAGGATGCCACGTGTCAAACGACATGAAGCCAAAAAAAAGGAGCAAGGCCAATGGCAAAGCGCAAGGAAAAGAAAGAACACGTGTTGAGAACTGAACGAACAAGAAAAAACACACACAAGATCGAAACATCTTTACATGACAAGAAGATGAGGGACACGAAGGCACAAGATAGGTTTCACTTATATAACATCCAGGAACCTGACCCATATGAAGGACATCTCACTAGCAAGCATTCCAAGGTACCACCGTAACCTCGCCAAAGTGTGTCTTGTCTAGATGCGATACCCCATCGTTACAAGCTTTGGCAGTGGTAAATGACCTGGAAAAAGACGTCCGAAAACGAACCCCCGAAGCCCAGGTCAGTAGGAGATTTGGACCTGTTCGCCCAGCTTGCCCGGAGAGTCACTTATATTCACTTTGTTCGCAGGAAGCAACTCTGCCTATCCTGTTGGCTGGCTTTCCCAATAAAGCGGAGCTGCAAGGTTAGGCACCAAATGTAGGAAAAAGGATGCAAGTGTGAGCAAAGGGCAAAGATGGGAAAAAGATAGGAATAGGATACTTCTAAAAAAAGGCTAGTCCAAAATGGATCCATTGTGGAGCTGGAATGGTGGAATTCACTCGGAATCTTTTTTGAAGTCATGAGCAACTATAGTTCCATGACTGGGATGCACCTTCGCATTTGAAACTCGATCAGCACGAGGAGCAGGTGTTTCAATCTGGTCCTCGACAAAGGGCTAAAAATGAATGGAGCCTGCTATGCTGACTTGCAAGCTGTTCAACTGGACGTCAGGGGGAAAAAATCAAAATAGAGAAACCGCAAAATCCATATTTCATATTTCTGTGTTTCACATTATCAACACCTTCCAGGCCCAACAAGACCCCGCAGCATCCTTCAGCATGTTGGTGAACCGGACAATGCTGCTGACAATTCAATGCAAGTCCTGGGGACTCAACTCGACTGGGCCCCAAAAAGAAACAGTTCATGCTGCCCAACACTTGGACATATAATGTGGTGAAACAAAGACGGTTCACCTGTGAAAGCTGGTGCCCGCGCAGCCGCAACTGCTAGCGGTCCTCTTCGATAACACTGTTCCTGGAGAGCTGGTCTTTCATCTTTTGTAGGCTTTCCAGCTGCAAAGTCAGGAGCTCTGAGTTGGTAGAACCGAACCGAGCTACCAGCTGCTTCTGCTTTTCATGAATTCTGCCTGTCTGCGACAAATGGGTCGCAGTAATGTTCTGCAAATGAGATGACATCTCCTCATAGGCTGGCTTTGACTTCTCAAATTCAGACTCTAAGCCCTTGTACTCCGCTTCGCTCTTGACAACGTCTCTGTTCAAGGTTTCCTCATTTGCTTGTGCATTCTGCACAGCCTTACTGAGGACGACAATCTCTGCGTCCATCTGCTTTTCCAAGGTCTTGTACAGACTCTCCATGTGATCAGCGCCTGCCTTGTTCTTTTTCTCTGCTTCTTTTGCAGCTTCATCAAGGCGCTTGGACGCAGCTTTCAACTCCGCTTGCAAAGCCTTTGAGGTTTCGGCCTGCCTGGTCCTATACTCTTGCTCTTGGCTTTGCAGGACGGACAGGCGCATATCCAAGATGCACTTGTGCATGTTGACCAGTGATGTCAACTTCATGCAAGCTGAAATCAGATCCTGGGACTTCACGATTTGCAACAATGGAATCTTTTCCTCCACGTACTTAATCATTGTCTGGCCTCCGTTTGCTGCTTGCACCAAGGGGACCAAATTCGACTCAATGGCTGGGTCGGAAACGCCGTCATTGATGTGCACAAAGCAAGTTGTCATGCCCCTCTTGTTCTGCTCAGCAGCTTTGAAAATATTCTGGGCCTTTTCAGAGGCAGCACCCAGGTCAGTATCAGAGGAAAGGCCATCCGAAAGGAAGACCACAAAGATCCTGGCGAATTTGGGGTCATCCTCAGCACATTTCTCGATCTCGTTCCAAGCTGACAAAAATGATGTAGTGCCACGGCAGCCTTCCGCTAACAGCTTGGGGCCGAGTTTGCAAGTCACCGGAGCTGCCTTCACAAGACTCTTCGCCACATGGTTGAAGCAAAGGAGGCTTGCTTTGTCTTGGGAGCCGCTATGCACACAAGCAGTCCGGAAGTCTTCTACTGCCTTGACGGCAGATCTGAAGCACTGCCCTGCCATACTACCGGAGTTGTCAACACAGAAGATGATGTGATTGATGTTGACGTGCTCCAGATTCAGGACTTGTTGCTGGAGGCCAGCAATTTTTTCTTCACATGCCTTTAAAGGGGCTTGGCTGTGTTCTTCATCCAAGTGCATCTTTTCTTGCAGCTCCTGCAATCCTTTCTTGACCTCTTCCTTGGCAGCCTGACAGCGAAAGAGAAAGTCCTTCTTTGTCAAGTCCTTGTTCTTCTTCAGGTCGTTCAACTCCTTCTTCTTATCCTCGATCATCTGGACAACCAACTTGGTATCCTCTTCCGCTGCTGCTAACCTGAGTTTCAAGAAGTTCTTCTCAGCTTCTTTGACTTTCAAGATGCCTTCCTTCTCGCTCCGCTTTTTCTCCAAGGTTTTCTGGTTCTCTTCATGCTGCTTCCACTCTTCCCAAACACCAGCAAGGTCTCCCAAAATGTCTGAACTCGAAATTTGTCTGCTGGCTGCCTGGATGGCCAATAAAGCTTCTTCTCGATGCTCAGGATCGCAAAACGTAGAGAGTTTCTCCTCCATCTGCTGGAAATTCACCAACACACGGTTCAGCCCTTCCAACTCAGGCTTGACGTATTTGCTGCTGAA
>VSDK01024059.1:4202-28152 GCA_009767595.1 Symbiodinium kawagutii
ATCCCGCCTCGGGCAATATTGTGGCTCGCTGGATGAAGATGTGCAAACGTGGCCAGACAAGTCCTTTCAGGCAGTTGCAGCTTGGCTCAATATCACCACCGCCTTCGCCTGCCCTCACCAGCGATGAGGAAGACGATGATGATGATGATGATAGTTCGAGTTCGAGCGGAGAAAGTAGCAGCTCGTGTTTGGAAAGTGAGACGGTGGTCAGCAGCTCGGGTTCGGCATGGTTGAAGATTGGGCTGAAGGAGAAGAAAAAGGATGAGAAGGAAAGTGGAGAGTCAAGCAACCACTCAGTGGCTGCGTCGTCGTGGGTCAAACCTGATGAGGATGAGCCTTACGAGGTTTGAAGTTTGATCAGATCCCCGAGCTTTTGATTTGATTCCAATGAAAACCATTGGAATCGCGGAATCGCGTCCTTTAAGAGGATGCTTGCACAGGTGCTCACCGTAGGTGGACCAATTTTGTTTCGAACAAATCCCCGCAGTATGATAATGATCAAATTCTGAGTCTGAGGCCGAGGCTTGAAAAAACTCGTACAGTCCTACAGTCCAGTTGTGTCCATCTACTGGAGCTTGAAATCTCCGCTTAGCTATCTGATTGACTGGCGCCATCTGGCTCCGCTTACTTCGGGACTAAAAGCTGCTTCGGAGAAATCGTGTGGCATGTCAGTCTCAGACTCAGAATGTGGCACACATACATGATAGATTTACTTTCATTGCATCCCATCGTTTCGGCTTTGCGGTTTGACCGCAAGCATTTGTTCCGTGGTTTGTTTACAGATAGGTTTGGTAAAGTCAAGAGTCAAGAGCATCTTCATGGAAGAGTTGTTTTGGTGGTGACTGGTGTGGGGTGGAGGCGGAGCGGAGGTGATTGAAAAATGAAGAATCTCTTGCAGCTGCAGGCTGCAGGCTTTACTGGCGCACCGCACTGTGCATACACAGACTCAGACACCGATTGTTTGGCAATTGATTGATGTGCTTATTGCTACTAGTTGTTACTGTTTGTTTTCATGATCAGGGATCAGCTTGTAAGTTGTAATCAATGTTCATTGTCCACCTGTCCTGTTCAAAAGTTTTCTTGTAAGTTTTTACAAATGTGTTTGAAAATTAAAAATGCGTTCAACGTTTTTTTAAAAAAGTATGAGATTCAAGCAGTTTGAACCCGAGAATTGTTGAACAAACAAACAATTTATAAATTGCAAAAATCCATGCGCCAAGTAAGTAAGTTTAGTGAAGTTTAGTGCTTGCAAGATCAGCCAAGGTAGGTATAGTCTGAGATCCTTGCAGGCAAGCTAGCAGTTTCTACTTGCAACAGACTCTCTCAGTGCCAGTGGCCTTGCAAGCTGTCATCATTGGTCCTTTATCTTGCCCACCAGCTCACGCGTCCCAGCGCCTATTTATGAGCCAGTTTTAGCCGTACAGTACCCTATGCTCTGCTCCTTGTGCCAAGGTGAATGGCGGCTAGGTACTGGCGCGCGTCGAACTAACTACAACGTCCCTACGGGCTTTAGGTACATCCATTGGGATCACGAAGTTAGCCATGCTCCAATTAAATCTGACCAAGAGAAGATCAATGAGGTTGTTGCCCAGCGGGTGTGGAAGGAGGTTATGAAGTTCACATCACACATTCCTGCCTATGATTCTGTAGCCAGGGGTGCCCATACCGGCCTGCTGGCCCTTACCAACATGGGGGGACTCAAAGGTTACTTGGCTGATGCTCCCACCCCTCTCCTCCCAAATCGTACGCCTGTTCCCTTCAAGGTGGACACAGTGGTCACGCTGGCCGGCGCAACATGCTACCATGCACTAGTCTTTCAAACCGGAGTGAGTTTCTTAAGTGGGCAGCCCGACTATTCAGAATTTGCCAATCGCGAAGCATACACCAGAGCTACGGTGGGCTTCACACGTGCCCAGACAGTCACCACCATCATCAGTCCCCTGGACATGCGAGGCTTGCCTGGTTGCGTCGCTGTGCTGGCGACTCTTATGTATGGAGTGGCATTCATTAAATCTAAATTCGATTGCTTTTATCACGCGCGTGGGAGCATGTCTGAGGTTGTCCTCTCTTTGCAAGACATGCAACGGCGCCTGACTGGTACCTACCTCAGCCATGATAAAGGATCTCCCTTTCCCCTTGCGCTGGCAGTCAAATACAAAGTCAAACATCGCGGACAAAGTATCACCCGCATCGACCGTCTCCACCTTATCCTAGCTTTGGCGCGTAATGTTGCCCGCTCATCCTTTAAACGGCCACGGCAGCAAGCTTTTTATCCAGGCGGCATCGACTCGCCACTGGTGTGGGCATACACCACGGACAATCACGCAGCCCCCACTGGATTGTAGTCCCAGAGTCGTCCAGTAAGTGGTGGCTATGGAACCAGAAGTATGATATATGGTTGGACAACCGCAACAAGCATCCGAGTGCAGAGTGGTGGTCAATCTACTATATTCACTTTTTTGATTCCTGGCGATTAGCTCCCATCTATGCCACCCACATTGACATCACTCAACACAACGTCCGCCACCTGACAGAACACGTACCTCAATGGTCAGCCGACCAAGACGAACAAGCAGCAGCACCCACTTGGCGAAAACGCATTCCATCTACCACTAGTGCTACGGCCTCCCAGGCTGCCAAAGCCCGGGTTGCTCCACCAACCGCTGACAAATGGATTCCTACAAAAGTGCATGAGCCCCAAACTGCCTCCTATGCTGCTGCCGCCAAGGCCACATATGATGCTCTTTCGGATCTTTCGCGAGCAGCTGAGCCCGCTATCATTACCAAAGCTTTGTATAAAGTTGAGCAACCCTTTCCTTTGAATGGGCTCATCAATGTAGACTGGCCTCTAGCGCGACTGCAAATCAACATTGGTCACTTTGCCAAGTGCTACAGTGCCTTTGTTAGAAGGCATCTAGTTGAGTCTGTGCTCACCACTGGATCCTTTGCCGCAGTTCTACCAGAGCTACAAGAGCTAAAATGGGTCCTGTTACAAGGACAAATGAAAAGCATGGCGCAAGTGATCGCCACGTTGTTCCAATGCCTGCCCGAAAATCATTCTACATTTCAAGGAGCTAGCTCCAACGAAGGTTATAGGCGTTTCCAGCACCAAGACTTCTGGGAAAAGTCTCTCTTAGTTGCCGCCCTCTCCTCCTTCAACCATGTCAAACGCCGACAAGAAGCTGGCAGTGACATTGATCTCCCTGCTGTGTCCAATTTCGCACACATTTTGCATAATCGCTCCAAGGACAACAACACCGATCGCAAGAAAGAAGTTAATCGTAGACTTGGCTTGCCTTGGGACTCTTTGATGGTGTATTTCCTTGTCAGAATGATCCCAGAGTTAGCGGAGCATATGCGGCACCTCCATGGAACGGACGTCAGAGATTTCAAGCAGGCTGTGTCGCTTCCTCAGCCCGAGGGGGATCCGGTGCTTAAAGTCACTGAAGGCAGGCTACCTATGCCAAAACCTGAGCCTCCTCATACGCCAGCCACTGACCAAGCTTGTGGAGCGGGTCTTATTATTCTTCCCTACCTTCAGTCTCTCAGCATTGCAAAAGATGTCGTCAATGCTAAGATAGAAATCAAGCTTCCGAGATCCCGTCCTCCACCCGAGGGTGAAGCAATCTCTACCATGCCCCAACATCAGCCACCGCGCCCCTTCCCTCAATGCCAGGCCGAATCCATACTCGGGCAGGCCCATGCTGCGAACTTCGAAGCGGCTTCTAAAGAAGCACTTCGCAATGACTTCTTTGCTATCTCTCCAACTCCAGATGATACTACCATCAAAGAAGCCTTCCCGGACGCACTGTGGCATCCCAGAGGCTCAGTTCCCTCTTTGCCTCCTGCATCTTTGGCCGCTTATTATAGTGGTGAAGCCCGAGCGGAAGAAGGAATCAGCAATGTCACCTTTAGTACACCGGAATGGCTTCAAAGATATGCTATTGTATCGCAAAAATGGTGGCCAAATGTGCAATTTCAAAGCCCGCATCAAGTTGACTTATTAGCTCGCCTACGGCAGCTGCAGGAGAGGCAGCAATTGCACCCCGCGGTAGCTCCTGGTATTCACACTCGCCCTCGCAGCAGAACGCCGGCTGAGCAATCCTCCCAGCAATCTTCAGCGTCTCATAAAGCTTCGGGAAGGAGGAAGGACACCCGTCCCTTTCCTCATCAGTGACATGACCAAAGAGGGAAGCGCAGTAACATGCCTCAGTGCATCAGTCCGGATCATCTTTCTCTCTTTATCTCCTTTCCCTTGTCCCTTCTATTTTCTGGTTGCTTCCTCTGCACATGGGCCTTCGGCCTTTGGGTAGTTGGTCGCGTCTACTTCTTTTTGTCTCTTTCCGTCTCTCCCTCTCGCTTTTCTCTCGGTGTCTTGCTTCCTCGTCTTTCTCTTGTCTTCTCCCCTTTCCTGCTTCCTCCGTTCAAAGGCCTTCGGCCGATGCGCGGTTGGTCGCTTTCCTTGCTCCTCTCCTTTTTCTTCTCTCTTTCTGCAGCTTTTCCGCAGCTGTCTACCTAGCCCTTTGGGCTACGGGCGCACATGGCGAAGCGGCGCTGTCCTTTGGAAGTTTGGCAGCCTCTTTTCAGGAATCTATCATTTAATATTTTCACTGCTGTCCTCTATAGCCTTTGCAGGTGGGTGATAGCAACATAAGCTCACCACTGGGCCACTTGACCAAATTATATGTGATTGGCTGTGACCTCACTATCGTCGGAAGTATTGGGTCTCGGACTTTTGGCGTATTATTCACGTCCACCAAAGTGTGCCCAAGGCTGAACATCCTGTAGCCTTTTTTCGAGGTATGTATTCCCCACCTCGGCTTCATTGTCGCGGTGAGACTACCTATCCTTGCCGACGAGTTGGCTGTTGGAAGCCAGCCATGCCCAGCCAGCGATCATGAGCCAGCCTACTGGCTCTTGCCAATGGATGTACCATGGGAACTTCTTCCTGATTTTTGCCATCGCTCAATTTGGTGAATTGCAATTTACAGGGCAGCTGTCTTCTATGCCTGATGAAAGTTGCCAAACTTCCGCCGGTACGGCCGTTTGTGACTATGCTGCTTGCGGACGTATTCTGGGCGGTTGCTTGACAAGTGCTGTGCCCTGGAGGACGTTTGGCCTTCGCTCTGCGTTTGCCCCTCGTCCTTCGGGCACGGTGCTTGACGCAGCTGCCCTTGCTGCTCTACTTTCTCACCAGCTTTGCCAATCTCTTTGGCGCAACTATCCTAATTCTCACTGCATCTTTGTCTGTTTTCTATATCCTTTGGATTTTTGGCAGACGTACATGCTTACGGAGTGGGAGATTCATTTGATGCGTACCAGCGACTGTTCTTGAGAAGTCTCGACCGAGTAAGGCTTGAGTGCTCTGTCAGTACTGCAATTTCTGCATTACACATGCTATGGCGCTTCACTTTCGAAGCAAGGTGGAGAAGTATATGTGCAGAATAGGTTATCGTTGCCAGATTGACCACTTGGCTCACAGCTCACTGCTTTGTCGTTTTTTGGCTATGATCTCTGATCGCATTCTGATCGCACTCTGAGTCGCACTCTGTACAGTTTTCTTTGTCTCACTGTAGACGGGTTAATGCACTCTCTTTGATTGGGATCATTGAGTTTTCTGTAGTTTTGACATGTGACCGCTGCCACAGTGCACATGCGGCGCCCTAGAGGAAAAAAAAACCCTGGATAGCTAGGTTTTTTGATGTCGTTTCTTACTTCTATCCTGCAGCGTCGTTTGCGTAAGTTTCCAGAAACCGCGCCCTCGAGAAGCCAGCGCAGGCATGTTGAACGAGTTGCTGCCTCTGTCGCCGCTGCGCTGCGTTCTGTATCATTTTTGAAAGACAGAAATAAGATCGCCAGTTTTGGCTTCGTTTATTTGAAAATAGAAGCAGGGCGACTTCAAAATTGAGGCCAGAAATGGCTCCAGAAATTGCGCGTCTTTATTTTAAACATGTAGACATTGTCCCGGCTTGAAATCGAGGAAAAGGAAGTTCTAGCCCAGATGCTGCCGTCAAGCTAACCCTGATTCATGTTTTCAATGGCTTCGGATTGCCTGTTGTCTTATGGGATAACGGTTTGCGCAATACGAAAGCGCGGAACACTCAGTTGCCAGCTCAGCACTCCTGTCAAGTGGGCACTGATGTCATTGACTGGTGAAACGTCCGCTCTCACTCGACGTGTCGACGTTCAAGAATAACACAGAATGATTTTCATCGAGTTCAACCAGAACATGCATGGCTTGCAGTACCGTTCATCCAGCTGAAAGGCGATGATGAATTGAACATCAGGACTCCTTTCCGGCGGTACATTGCGAGTGCAGGAACCGACAAACTTCAATGAGACATCTCTGAACATGTTATTACAGTTGCAATTTAAAGCAAAGCAAGTGAGTTCATACAAGAAGCTTGGATCGTTGGTCACCCCATAGAATTTTAAGCAGTGTTCCCATCTCGCATTCGGAAAGCAATCAATGAAATTGTATCGCAATCTCACGAGTCAATCGCTTGAGCAACAACAGAGTTGTGAAGATGGGCAATGTTAGTAATGGATCTCAAACCAAGGGAGTCTCAACTGAGAACCACCATGAGTGATTGAAGGAACGCAGTAGGTTAGTGAACATCTTGCGTTGTATGAAAAGCTCATCCAGGAATCTGAGCACTTGGACGGTGGTCGCATAGAAGACCCCAACGGTTTCAACCTGACCGGTGAATTATGAAAGTCTGAAGTTTTGAATGCCATTTACATGCTGCAAAAGTCCTTTGTGAAAGTTTGAGGACCCCTGCGAGAATCAGCAGAGCGAACGTTCTTAAAACTGTGACAAGCTCAGATGAACAAGATTTGGACTCGGGATTGTGGATAGCCACTATGGAAGAAGTCAACAAAGGTTGCCATGGAATGCCAGTGGGACAGAAGACCAAGATCGGTCCCATGGACGATTACAAAGCCAACATGGTCAACCAGTCAGTTGCTCAAACGGAAGGAGTCATTGTTCACACCATCGGTCACATTCCTTCCATGGTGGCGTCTGGCTTCGAGTTTACTCCACTAAACCGGGGCGTTCTGAACTTAGTGACAAATGCTAACCTTTCTGAGCATAGTATGTGATCACCTGGCACGATCGAAAGGATCTTTCTTGCTGAAGGAAAGATGTTATGATGAGATGAGAAGATGATGCCCGGTTGTGACCGCCTTCTAAGATGCGTGAGCCTGGCATAAACTCTAGATGGAACTCTGGCCAATTGCGGAGTTGCAACTCGACGAGACATGACTCCATGAACTGCAGAGCTTGATGGGTTGATGGCACGAGGCAAATTTCTCGCTTCTCGTCTTGCACACATGTCATCCGAGAAGAAGTTGGTCTCTTCTGGAGAATCCATCATTGGCTCGGGTGGCGACGAATATTTCCATTTGTCGTGCTGCGGCATTAGCCTCTGCTGCGAGGTGCTGCATGCCACCATCTAGCATTGCTTGTGTGCTGAGGTCTTCATCAGCATCCCCCTGAATCTCCTCTGAAGCAGCTCGAGGTGATGGTGTCAATTCGAATGTGTGGCTGGACTCAGTGAGTGATCACCTGGCGCAAAGAATCTTTCTGACGAATGAAAGATGTCATGATGAGATGAGCAGATGATGCCTGGTTGACCGCTGCATTCTGTCTGCAATGCGGAGAAAAAAATACACCTTTCGATGCCTGCAATGCAAGGAGATTCCTGTGTCCGATCAGGCGTATGAACGGGACGCCTATTTGGCAGTTTACTGCCCGGAGAAGGGCAGAGCAGAAGTGTTCCATCGAAAAGTTTTGCCCTTTGGATCCATCGCTTCGGTAACAGCTGTCTTGCGAGCGTTTTTGGTCTTTGCATATCTGCAATATTCTTTTCGGAAGCTTTCTGAGTAAATTCCTACCCTTTGACTCCGTGTGTAAAGTTCTTGGCGGGTGCCTTGATTTAGCAGTGCCAAGTCGGGTTTCGTCAAAGTGACAAACGCAAAAGAAAGTGTCGAAAAATTTGTCGACAAGATCTACCAACTCCTAGACTCAGCACGCTCCCCAGAAAAGACGGAGGGGAATCTAGAGGACGTGTGCAATTTGCCAGAAGCCAGCTGTTTGGAAGCGCTTGAAAGAGTTGAACAATCACGTCTCCTCCCGAAAGAAACTTGCTGACTGACAGTATTAAGAAAGCTTTGGCGGCATTGAGTGAAGCTCTATCCGAAAACAAACCCAGGGAGATCTCGAGAGGCCTACCAGATCATGTCCACATACACGTGGAGGCCTTAATTGAGCCTGGAGGTTATTCTGGAATAGGCGGGCTTTGTGTTGATAGCGATGGCACTTCGGTCAGTTTCTGCAGCGAGGAAGTCCCTCAAGAGTTTTTCTGTTCAGTCAAGAACAGAGCGAAAGAAACCATCATCCTTGAGCTGGAAATGGTCGCTACTCTTTTGGCTGCCGCTGTTTGGCAAGATGTTTTAAAATCAAAGCGAACAGTCTTGTTCACTGACAACGAACCGGTTCGGAACAGCCTCATCAGAGATCATTCTCAGAACCATGTCGTGAGTTGTCCTATGGACTCTTTCTATTTGATAGCAGAACGAACTAATTGCCAAGTTTGGCTAGAGCGAGCGCTTAGCCAGTCAAATCCAGCTGTCGACCCATCCAGGATAGATTGCGCAGAACTCCTAGGCTGCCCGGCCAGACTGAGAGTCGATGTGATGGATGTATGGGTCAATGCGGCCCAGAGTACAGGGGGTGACAGCGCGGCCAAAAGATTGACCCCAACTTTCAAAAGAAAAAGAGACGCTGCTTTGCGCTGAGTGAATTGTGTGCCGTTTTGTGAAAGAGAACAAGACGTAAATCATGGTTGCGTGATGAAGTTCTTTTGCACAAGACAAAACAGATGAAAAAATGTTAGCTCTTGAAGTGCGCGCAGTGAACAACTAAGTTGCTTGTGGTGTTTTGACTTGAATCCTTTGCACTGCCGTAGTCAAGTTTGATGTGATTCTCATCGCGCTGCAGTGCGGTTCAAGGATCAAGTGATCAAGAGCCAACATGCACGTCATGTGATGGGAATGCATGTTGCATATCAGGTGACATTTTTTTCGTCCAAACCTCTCCCACCCTTGATCAATTGATTTTGGGAACAATTCTGGTGACAAGTGTCCTAACGACAAATGTCGCCAGTGAAGTGATTGGACAACTTTGTGGATTTTCCATCGTTGGGTTTTTACCCAACTTCTTTATTGATCCTCAGTCCAATTGAGGGGTTTCAGTCATCGTCTTTATTTGGGACTGATCAGTTTGAGGCTTACCCGCGATACGTCAGGTGACGTACATCCACGTATTTTTACGTAAATTGCAATTATTCATGGATTTGTGAAATTTTTGATGTTATATCGATTTTGTGTCACAGTCTAGGTGCCTCACCCTTAGCCGTGACAGCGCGGTCAAAGATTGACCCCACTTCTCAAAAGAAAAAAAACGTTGCGCTGCATTGAGTGAACTGTGTGCCGTTTTGTCAAAAAGAATAAGATTGCATCTCATTGGTGTTTTGGAATTTTTTGTTGCGTGGACTGGATCATGGGCCGATCATGCTTCCACTGACAAAGGAATGGAGATTCATATTTTTTGAAGTTAGGTCGGGAAGACGAATAAACAATTTCCTGTGGACAATAATTTTTTCGCCTTGTTCGGAATGAATTGAGTAAAATTCAATGGGACGGAATCTAACTGATGCGTTTCAAACATCAATGAAGACGATCCAGATTCAATAAACCATCTTGACATTTTTCGCATTTTTTCACGCCTTGGTTTGAATTTCACAGGCTGTTTCATCATAGGGCTGCAGTGGGTTGTTCTTGGCTGTGCCGGGCATGTGTACGGGACGGTGCCAGTGCACATCCGCCCCCATTGACCCTGGGACCCTGGCCCAGAGGTGCTCAACAGAGATAGGTCGGGAAAAAATATTCAGTTGCAATTGGAAAAATAATTCCACCCGGGTAGATCCGCAAAGACGGTACGTTTTGAAGGGCGCTTTCAAACTCAAACATGGGTGATATCGAGGGAGAGGCCAGATGTTGAAGCGAATGGTAGACACATTGCTTCGTTGGACAATTTCATGGGAGAGAAAAGGCGTGGTTGAGATTTTCTCCCATGCTCAGAGCAACTTGCCCTCCCTTGCTTTTGTGGTTCAAAAAAGCAGGACACTTTCATGGTCTTCCTACAATCTCGCGGGTCAACACGTAGCTACTTGGAAACATCTCAAACTGTATCTCGATGCATTGAAACTGTCCAGTACTCATTGCATTTCAGAGAACCCCCGTTTTCTGCATGCAAAGCCACCATCAATGACGCTCTTTAGGCTGAAAACTGCACTGCAATGAGATGCTGCACAATGAGATCACCTTAAAAAGGGACGGGTTTTGATCAGCCAAAAGTAAGGGGATGCAAGCAGATGTAACAACAGGGATGCCAACAGTTGTCACGACAGAGGTGAGCTTTTGCGCCGTTGCGCAATGCCAACATGCTGAGTAGCTCTTGAAGGCCTGCCACCATATGCTGAAAAAATATCATACATTATCTATGATGGCCTAGTGTTGTATGTTCATGAGTCTTTAGACTTCATCCTTTTAACATCCTTCAGCTCCCCCCAAATTGTCACTCTGAAAAGGTTTTTCGCATGGAAGAGGAATTGGCGGACCTGGAACCATATCAAGCCCGCACTCCAAAAGTAACATTAGGGAATTATTATGAGCCTATGGTGACATCGAATCTAACTATATCCAACCATATGAAACCAAGTGCAAATCCCAACACCCAAGGCAGCCAATGGAAACACTGTGGGTATTGGCGAGGCATCTTCCAGGCTCCATGGAGGTCCGGTGGACAATCTCTTCGTGAATCTTAGTGGCTGGGAACTCAAATTGTGCGGATATCGGAGCAACTGACAATGGATCAGAACAGATCATCAAGGATGGGACAACGACCAACAACAACGATCCTTCCTTATGCGGGTGGTATTGTGCTTAAGATGTTGCCTTGGAGTCCAGTAACCCAAAACCTTCTGGTTGCCAGATGGAAATGCTCATGTGCTGATAGTGGATAGATACCTTTCATTTCTGAAGATATGCTCGTGATCTGACTGGAATGCTATTAGCCTGAGGTAAGATTTCACCACATATTCTGTCAGCCGGGAACTGAGCATCTTTGGATTTGAATGTCTTTGCGCTTCAAGCAGATCGCCAGAGGTGGTACCCTGCTGTCACTGTTTTGTGCGCTTTGACGAGAACAAACGATAGGTTACAAACACATACAAACACATTAGTTACTCATGAACCAGCATGAGGCTCATCATTTGGTGTACCGCTGTCACTTCGTGCTGTGGCGCCTCATTCGGCGCAGTCACAGGTGGCTGGTGAACATCACATGGAGATCCAAGTTCAGCGCTTGGATGTCCCGGTTGTTGAGGTTATGGAATCCGAAATATGAGCGCATTGTATTTCTTTCTGGCTTTGCAATCTTGATTCTTGCTGCGGTTGTGTTTCTTTGGTTGGATTGGCGGGTGGGGGCGCTGTTCATGGATCATCCGACGTGGGCCCGCGGGTTCACTGGACAGAGTGGGAGCGTGGCACCTCAGATTTGTTTGATAGGACAATGAGCCAGCAGCCATTTGAGCAGCACTTCGGTTCATTGGAATTCCAAGGTTTTTCCGGGTTGCGGCAGCTGTGTTATAACCCATCGCAGATCCTGGGTGTGAACCGCGAAAATGAATCCCACCCGTTGCGTTTTGACTGTTTCTTCCTAGAAGCTGCTGTGATGGAGAGAAGGTTTCCCAAATTCAGACTTAAAAACTTAAAAGACCAAACTATATTCGACTATACTAAACTAGAGCAAGCACCAGGATTTAGGGATAAATGATTGAAGCATTTGAGATTGAAAGCGTCAGAAACTCACAGCATTTTGCAGTCTCTTCTGTCCAAGCTGCCAATCGGACACCGAATCTGCTTCCTGCGCAAAGGCCAACCGCTGAGATCCAGTGTCAAAAGAGTCCCTCACTTATTTCTGTGGTGTCATGGGCTGAAGCAGAATTGCTGATTAAAGATCAATGATGCTGCAAGAGGGTGAATCATGGTTGATGACTGATAGGGGATGACAACAGCAAATACGGGCATCACCAACCACCGAAACATGGATGAACACGCCAACAATACTACCTTTTGCATGCTTCGGCCGGGCTGGATTTCCCTGGATATGAGATGAAACAAGCGGTTTCGGTACCGGATTAAATTTCAGCCGTTTGTGGTGCCAGAGTGAAAACTTGGCATAAATGAAGCCGATGAAGCTATTTGTGGAGACACTTATTCCATAAACCGATTTGCTTAGTTTCAGGGTTGCCGTTGTGCAGGTGACAAACCTTTGGCCCAACGACGAGGAGCCCACGGTACATGCATGTTTGCTTGAGGGCTCTTTGTTGAGTTGGCTACGTTCACAATGCAACCAACAACCTTCCGCCATCTACCAATCATTATCAACCTATTCATTAACCAACATTTTTTTAAACAACCGCTGACCATCATGCACTGGAGTCTTCAAGCTGAGGGCAGGTATTTTTCAGGTTCGCTTCTATCTATCTATCTACCCTTCCTCTCTCTCTCTCTCTTTCCTCTCTCTCCCCTTCCTTTCTTTCTCTTTCCTCTCTCTCTCTCTCTCCTTCTTCTCTCTCTCTCTATCTCCTTCCTTTCTTTCTCTTTCCTATCTCTCTCTCTCTCTCTCCTTCCTGTCTCTCTCCTTCTTCTCTCTCTCTCTCTCTCCTTCGTCTCTCTCCCTCTCTCCTTTTTTTTTTTCTCTCTCTCTCTCTCTCTCTCGTCTCACTGATCTGGGATGGTCTGGAGATAAGTCAGGCTGGTCTTAACGTTAATGGACCATTACATACCCGCGGTATGAAATCCATGATCACGAAGGCTAGCGGTAGCTAGCTGGATTTTCTTTTGCTTTAGCAAAGCTTAAGGGGTCTGGGGGCAGGCGCGGGACCTTGTGCGTGAAGTTTCACTTGTTGACCCCCCCTGGCTCAACTCCACCCAGGGGCCCTCTGGTCGACATGTTGGTTCATTTTGTGACGGCTATTGGATTTTTTGTTGGAACCACATCACATTAGTGCGAAACTTTGCGCGGCTCATTTCTTGAAGAAAAGCAACCCATCACTAGCAAAATTTGCATCCCTATGTGAAGGAGCAGTAGAAACAACGGGAGGGATTATGCTAAATACAAAACCATGTTTCTTTCTAAGAAAAAAGGAGGCTTTATGCTACGCCATGTCATTTTTTTCTTTTGTCTCAAGATTTTGTTGGTAGCAAAGGTGAGGTCTTCCAGCATGAGGCTCATTGGCATCATGGAGCCCGTTTGTACGCCCCGCCCATCTCGACAACAACTGGGCCCTTCAATCACACTTCCCCAGTGGTTATCGCTCGAGAACGCTTCTCAGGGATTGACTTGAGGAGTTCTCTTCGGAGATTGCACGGAGACTGATCTGTGCACGTTTTTGAGCAATAATCAACATCCCCGTTTACTGCTCGAGAACGCTTCTCAAGGATTGACTTGAGGAGTTCTCCTCGGAGATTGCATGGAGACTGATCTGTGCACGTTCTTGCGCGGTAATCAACTCCTCCCCCGCCCACCCCATCAACCAAACTTGATCCCCCAACAGCACCACCGAAAACAAATTCGCACGTCGCCCGTGGCAACAAACCGTTCCAAAAATAACATTGGTCTTTCCAAAATAGACTGCATGATAACAAGGGCCAACCGGACCCTCAACAACATCACCGAACACAAATTTGAACCCGAAAAACCAAAGAACGGCTTAGCGGTTCTGAACGTGTGTTCTATAACAACGAGGTTCGGTAGACAAATTTTGTCCCTAGTGGCCTTCCCAACGCACGGCTTAGAGTGCTGCAGGTGCGTTCTCTAAAACCGAGGTGGGGGGATACCCAAAATCTTTCCAAATTACATCTGACAGGAAGGGGGAAGCTCTCGCGATTTTTCTTTTTTAAACTTTTGAAATTCCGGTGAGGGCAAACCATGTGTCTAACATTGTCTGACCATTTTGGCCGTAACACCAAAAAAAACATGAACAAAAAGGGTTGTTTGCACATGTTTTGGGCCCACTCTGCCTCCAATTTTTACCGGCAGCGTCAGAGAAAAACATTTTGCTACTACTGGCCTTCCATACGCTCGGTTCGAGTCCTGAAGTTGTGTTCTATAGAACAAGGTCCGGGGGATATCCAAAATCTTCCAAATTATATGTGACAAACAGGGGGAAATTCTGGCGTTTTTTTTCATGAATTTGAAAAGTTCGGTGGGGCCAAACCATTTGTCTGACCATTTTGGCAGCAGAAAAAAACCATGAAAAACAAGGCCTGGTCGCATGTTTCGGGCCTACTGCGCCTCAAACATTTTCGGGCAGCGGCAGATAAACAGATTCTTGCCGCCACTAGCCGTCATTTTTTCCGGAAATATGACTTGCACAAAAATTTGGCAAGGCCTCCACGTTTAAAAAATTGCCAGCATGAATGAAACAAATTTTGCCACTACTGGTCCTCAATAACTTTTCCGGAAGCAGGAAATAAAAAACATTGTGCCACGACTGGCCTTCAAATGACTTTGCGAGCCAGTAGTGGCAAAAACGTGCTTACTTGATGCCTGCGGAAAAAAATGAAATCCAGTAGGGGCAAAATGTGGTCACCTGACCGTGGCACGTTTTGCTGCCGAACAAATTTTTGAAGGCGGCTGTGCCAAATTTGTTTTCCTTTCACGTTTCCGGAAAGTCCATTGAGGACCAGCAGTGGCAAAAGATATTTATTTCATGCGGGCGGATTTTTTTTCAGCCTCAGTCCTGCCAAAGATTTGTTCAACTCCAATTTCCGGAAAAAATATTGTAAAGGCCAGTATTTTTTTTTGCCAGGACCGGCCTTCAAATGAGTTTGCGAGCCGGTTGTGGCAAAAACGTGGTTGCATGATGCCTGCGCAAACCAATAGTTTGTTAGCCATAGCTGCCAGCGGCTGTGCCCTGCAGTCTAGCGTGGCCCGGAGCAGCCTGAGTGACCCCCATGTACCACTGGGCAATTGGGCGTCGATGGGGTTTCGATTCCCCCTAGGGCGCATTTTTGGGACCCTTGGTGAGGACGTGGAGGAGGGGTCTTGAGGGTCATGCCTGGGAAACAGAATGGTGCCTGAGGAGGGCAGACTTTGCGGTTGTCGGTTGGAGGTGTGTGTGGACAAGGAGGCCGGGTGGGTGACAAGGGTGCAGGTGGTGTGCAAGCGAGCTCATTTGAAAGGAAAACGAGGAACAGACTGGCAGGGCGGGGGCAAGCCAAGGGGAGGGTGAAGCGGAAGGGGTGAAGGGGACGAGAAGTGATGGCGGTGGAGAGTTCGCGCTGGCAAGGAAGGAGGGCCCGCTGGGTGGCGCCATCTGTGGCTTGCGTGGTTCAGGAAGACGCGACGGTTAGACGGGATGGTTTGCGGTTAGTTTGGATGCCGCTGGATGTGAAAGAGGAGGCCGGGTTGAGAACGGACGGGAGGGACGGGAGGGACGGGAGCAGGACAGGAACAGGACGGGAAAGGGATGGGAGCGGGACGGGAGCAGGACGGGAACAGGACGGGATAAGGACGGGAAAGACACGGGAGCAGGACGGGAAGGGGACGGGACAAGGACAACAGGACGGGAAAAGGACACGAAAGGGACAAGAAAGGGAACAGGTTGGGAAAGGTACGGGGAAGGGACGGGAAAGGAATGTTTTTGTGTTGGTTGTGAATGAGATTGTTTCTGCCGCCTCGCTTTGCCCTTCATCAAACCTTCCCCGCCAGGCCCCGCCTCTCCCCTCTCCTTCCTCCGCTCTTCACCCCTCCTCTCCCTCCCCCTTCCACTCTCCGCCGCCATCGCGCTCCTCTCCTTCTTCCTGTTTTTCCGCGTCCGCCCACCTATTCCGCATCATCGACGCCTTTACCTGCGCACCGCCTGCCGGGCTCTTTTACACACCCTTTTTGCCTTCAAATGAGCCCACTGCCCGTTCCATCTTTGGCCCCCTCGTTCTGCTGCTACCCTCCCCCTGACCTTGCCACCTTGCACGCTCCCCTACCATTTCGCTCCTATCCTCCTCCCCTTCCTGCCCCTCCCTCCTCACCCTGAGTTCCCGCTGGCTTCCGTTCTACCTTCTCAGGCAGTTAGTTTGTTTGCTTGCATAGTGAAACGGGTAACTGAGGAAGGAAGTCGTAGTTTTCTGTTGGATTCTTGTTTCTGATTAAGCTGTTTGTTTCGGGGGCCTTGACAGGTGAAGAAGATTCAAGCAACGAACTCAGCTTTCGCGGCTATCCTAGCGGATGCTGGGTGATGCTTTAGGGTTTTGGGTTCAGGAGAACGGAACCATAAGTCTTGGGTGTTATCTTGACCTGGAATATCCTAGGATTAGTAAACCATAGTAAACCTACTTGGGTATAGCCATAAGTTGATAAATAAATGATATCCAAACACTCAATGTTTGTCACCAAAAGTGGGCTCCTCCCAGCAAGCGAGCCAGGGTGTTATGAATTGGTCCTGGGTTGTCATTATACAATTATGGATAACGCTAACTTGTTTTTGCATGTGCCGGAATTGGTTTCATGACTGCAAGAATCAGTTCCGCCAAGGATTGATCATGACTTCAAAAATCAGTTCTCCCGCATTCTCATTGATGGTTTTTCCGTTTTGTATTCATTTTGGTAGGGCTGTTTCCGACCATGATAGTACCCCCTAAAGCAATGGTCCCCTTTATCATATATCCATCTATATCCTGGAGTACTTTCAGCAAACGCTGTGTTTGTTGTTGAGGCTGTGCGTTCGACGAAACCATTTTGGCCACTGATTTGCAGAGAATCATCACCTATTGTGGGAACTTTCATCTATGGGAATACCTAACAACAACCTAGCAACTATTGAAGTGTTATCTATAGCAGACCGTACAGTAGATTAGTCGCGTGTTTCTTTGGTATTGCTAGGAATCAACCAAGTCTTACCCACTATTGCTAACGTGGCATGTGGTTGAAACCCAACAGCTCCAACGAGGTCGAGACATCGAAGATTCAGCGAGCGCTGAGATTGCTGGACATGGCGCTGGAGGTAGGGCATTGTGAAACTCAGTGGTTGAAACTGCTTGGTGGTTGTAACACGTGGGTCATTAGTGGTTGGTTAGTGGTCAATAATGGTTCAGGGGCGGAGAACGGTTTATAATTGTACATGCATGATTAATGATCATGGTTGACAGTGGTAAACACTAGGCAAGAATGGTTAAGGATAATTGATAAGTGAATAATGGTGAATAATGCTCATTACTGCTGGGTGAGAGTGGTTGGTTTCGAACTGATGCGATTCGTGTGGGGCAACAGTTGTTGAAACTGTGGTTGAACTGGTTGGTTGGATGATTGGAATGGTTGGCTTTGAGGTTGGTGGAAGCGATGCTTGCGACCACCAGTTTCACCAGTTATATTATATTCTTACCATTAGTTGGTTGACTTCACCAGTTTCACCTATTTTTGAGTTCATACATTAGCGGCTGAAACGGGGGGTTGATCACCAACAAAACTACGGATCGTAGGAACATACTCCAACAACAGCCACAGCAAAAGACATCCCGCCGCAGCCGCATACTAAAACACAGTTGGATTTCCGTTTTCACCTTGGCTAAGCTGTGCTTTCCATAGCATTCCACCGCCGCTGGGCCAGGACAAGCCTCACCGGCGCTCCCGTCTCGTGGCCTCTTCTTTGTCTTCGAGGCTGCGTTTGTGGGTCTCGCGGTCACAGCAGACCGCCACGAATGGATTTTTTGCATCGCGCTGGCGCGTGCGCAAGGGTCAAGTTTTACAACATTGCTCAAATGCAACTGCTGCAAAGGTACTACTGTGCAATTCAGTTCCTGGCCTGCAAGTCTTCCACGGTGGAAGGTTAGCGGAGATGAATAGTGTGCCTTGGGCTCACAGGGGTGCCAAAAGTTGGGGGTGACGGGTTAGATGGCCAGCTAGTTGGATCAACAGGTTCGAGAAGAAGGCTGCGAAAAGCGTAGCTTCTCAGTGTTGAAATGCAATGGATACTTCTGGCGCAACCACCAATGAACAGCAGATTCTGCTGTGCAATGTTTTCGCTTCAGGTTATTGCTTCTACGAGAGGGCATGAGCCCCACTAAGTTGCTGCAAAAAAGGCTGATCTAAAGCTGTTTGTAATGTAGCATGAATCAAAGGGTTCTGATGACACCATCAACTGACCTCATCAAGTACAACTTCTATAACCTTAGGGGGAAATAACTGTGGCGTAACCATGCTACCTATAGGCGTCAAGTACCATCAGGTGGCACCACTTTGCGATGAGTTGCAACCATGCTGATCGATCCGCGGTGCCTTCGACAGGTGTTCCTCCAACTTCGCCACGCGATCCAATCCTAGCGATGGCAAGCTACGGTGGACAGCCATACAACCAGTGCAGTCATGAACTGGCTATGGGGCAATACCAACCAACCAACTAATCAAAATTGATGAACAAACAATAGTAAGGAAAACAAGCTGGTTAATGATCGGAGAACCAGGGTACATCTCAAACATCCCCATCGCCAACTGCTTCACACTGCTGTTGCAACTCAGCACTCAAGCCAAATCACCAAAAGCGTGAGATGGCAAAATTTCTGCATGTTATGATGTTCATCACCGAATTCATTTCAGGACACCTACCACCTGGTGCTTGGGGCAGGATCAAATCTGGCACACAAGTATGATGGAGGTTAAGAATGCAGCATACTGACATGGGTTGATATGGCTTGATATTCATAGATTCACCATCGCACGCAAGGTATTATGTGCAGTGGGATGATGTTGGCTGTTCTTGGAGGTTTTGTTGCTCACGATGGTTTCCATTATACTTGGTAAATCCCATTAAGCTTCCTTAGCCATTCGAACTCAGCACGTAGGACATAATGATCCAATAGTGAAGTAATCCAATACCAGCGGATTTTTTTTTCTCCTCGTGCCGGTAGTCCACCCACCCAGGAGCTGGGGTGATTTCTGGCTGCTGCTATCCTTTGGCAGACTTCTGGCTGCTGGGCTGATTCGACCTGTCTCCCAGGGTGGTGTTCAGTGGGTGCCTTTTGTCCTGGAAACTTGCAGATCAATGTCAATGCCGCCCCAAGACGGTTGAAATGCCACCCCCCAGCAGAGACCATGAAATCATATAAACTTATCTCTGCTGCGAACACCAGGGGTCTTTGAATGATACATGTTCAAGACACATATAAATAGTTTAATAACTATTGCCAACCACTGTAGCCACTAATAACCATCATTCAGAACCGTCAACAACCATTATAAACCTTGTAAAGTCTTGTTATCAGCCATTACTATTAGCCATCATCAACCGTTCTTATTTACCATCATTATAGATGATCAACAACCATCAATGGTGTCCTGTCCCTGCTTGAACCAAGGACCAAGGAGCCATTGAGTTGCTCCGTATGTTGCACGGATGAGGAAGACTCCTGCTACATTCCCAGCTACGATCCCAAGGGCAATTGGATCAGAACCACGGTGGGCTGGGCATGGCTGGGCTGCTGGGGGGGCCATGTGACCAATGCACTCAGCTTTTCTGAACAGTGCTTTTCGGTGCTGAATTTCAGTTGAGGCTAGTCCTTCTCTCAGGTTTGGGAGAGGTTGGGTCGGGAGGGCCCCGCATCTTGTTCAGGAGGAGTGTGTTCCCAAAGGACAAGCATGCGAGTGCAGCAAGGGTCAAAATTCCTTCTCGTGCACTTTCAACGATGAGTCTCTCGACGCTGAGAGGACCACGGATGAAAAACTTGCGGTGGATTGAACAGCATGAGCTCAAAACCAACCATTCAGAGAGGGAATACTGGTCAAACTGAAGGGAAAGGCAGCCCTTTGATGCCAATCGATTGGAGGTTTGCATACAGACTACTTTCTCACATTGAACATTAAATGATGAGCAAGAACGTGCCCTACCTGCGAGGGCCCATAGCCCATCTTCCATGATTTGGTCGTTCGGCTGCACTGCCCAGGTGGTGGGGATCCTGGACGGAGTGCCTGCCGACACATGGTGGCCATTGCCCGACAGATTGCCCAGATGCAACTTGGAGCAATGAGCAATGATGAGCAATAACGGGGAAGAGAAGTAATGGTTAATGACCCCCCGGCTCTATTTTTTGAATAGCGGTAGCCTCTTTCAATGGCACGGTGTTCGCATTTCGATGGCACGGTGTTCGCATTAAGAAAGGACCTGGAGATTTAGACGCTATGAATCCCTATGATAATCTAGATACCTGGTTCTCATTCGGAACAGGACCTGGTGGTTTTCTAGACTCGGGATGATTTGCTGACGACCAGGAGGGTTTGCTACGATGTCCTTAGACTATCCTCATTTCTTTGATGGTAATCTGCAGGGGTTCAGGGGGTCTGGGCAACCAGAAAGAATCTAAACTGATCAGCCACCCCCCACTGTCCATGAACAGCGAAGGTGTTTTCCCAAAGACTATAAGTGGTTTATGAATAGATCTCCTTGCAACCATTGCACAGGACTGGCTTGTCGACATCAGGCACCAGCCAGATTTCATGCAGAGACTTTAGCCATGAAAGAATCTAACCATAACCTCAACGAGGCTGGGGGGGTTCTCCCTAAATGATCCAGTTTACTAACCCTTTGTAGTAATAAACCAACCTGGAAGCAGCTGAGGGAGAAGTGGCTTGTGACTTGGTGGAGGACTATATGCCCAACGGAACCTCCCGGGGGCTGGTGCAACCTTCCGTGAAATGCGCTGCTAGCCATGACCAATGTCCCTGTGGGGGGCTGAGAGCAGTGAATGTTCGTCGCTGCTAAGGGTTTTTCATCATAGTCTGTGAGGAACAACGATTCGGAAATCACATCTATACATTGCCCGAAAACGTGAAGAAGATGTCTGCTTGTGCAATCTGGTACATCTACGCATCGGTACGAATGAGATTAGGATGGTCCCTGAGATTTGCATAGCTTTGGCAGTAGCATTCTTCTTTTCCATCCTAGATGACTAGATGACTGGCAAATGTGACGATTTTTGGGATGGCTGAAGTCGCCAAGCAAGTTTGGTTCAGGTGGCAAAAAAGCTTCGCGTTGTCCCAACGACGGGTGCATCTTCAAGGATGAAGGATGTGCTGTGGAATGTGGTGTGAATGAGAAGAAGTGTTGCTCAACTGCCAAAGTTGAAAGATACAAAATGTGAACAGGTTTGTTTTCACAGTTGTGGGACATTATTTGCCGTTTTTTTCTACATGCTATATGACAATATGCAGGACATGTTATATATTGTAGATATACACAGACGGAGGATACACATGGAATCACAAAGATGACTCTACTCACAAGAAACTCTTCTACTTAGCTTAGCTGGGGATGAACCGTTGAGGGTTTTGAGCATCTCAAGTTGTGCTTTGATCGCACAGAAGTCGTCCGAAGATGCTTGGCACTCCACGATTTTTACCTCCATCACCCTGTCCCTTGGGGCTGCTCAGATCCTTGGGATCACATCTCTGTCCTTGACCTTCATTCGCCTACAGATTTGCTGTTGTGGGGTTAGGTACAGTAGGACTAGTGGACATGCAGTGACAGGCATTTGCCCACCAGGCTACCTGGCTGACTACACCGTGAATGGCGCCTTCATCAGCGATCAAGAGATTTGTGTGGCTTTGATCGCACTTATGGACTACCCCTGGACTACCCCGCTACCTTCGTTCTGAAGAGGTACTGATCAAAGGTAGCAAACATTATCATTTTTAGCAAGTAAACCATGGTTTTTTGGGGCCCATGCTGCTGGTGGCGCTATGGATGCCATGAGTGTTGATCTGGATGCTATGGATGCTATGATCCGGAGTGGATTCTTATTCCATCATTACTTGGGGTGGAAGGAACATGTTTCTTTGCAGACATTTGGAGTGGCTCTCAGACGTTTTTTTTGAAATTTTGCAGGCAAGCTTTGGGGAACTCCCCGTGAGCGAACGGGAGTCAGTCGAATGAGCTGGTTATCTTGGTTGAAAAATGATGTAAATGGTCACTCATAGTGGTTGACACTTATCAATCTCATATGGTTCGTATGATGGGGGCTTCAATTGATCGTCTCAATGATGTGTATCACTATAATATGCCTGCCAGCATGGCATCATAATGATTGTTTGGTTGTGATTATATAGGCTGGATGGGCTGGATAGCGGTGAAAACAGTTGATACTCGTCGCCATTGATCATTCACGAGAGATCCTGCAGTCAGGCCAACCTAAAACCAACTGGGGGTTCACCAGCTGGTAGGTGTGCAAGTGGGTGAAGGTGAACGGCGGCGGCAAGTTGAAGGTGGGCAGCGATGTCCTAGTGGGTCTTAGCCGCTGGGAGACCTTGGTGCCCAAGACCCCTGCACTGGACCAGCTGATGTATGAGGAGCAGTTGGGGGGATGGCCACCAACTGGGGATGCTCGGGATAGCTGGGGATGCAGAGCGCGGGATGGCCAGTTGCGGGGTGATGATTTTTGGATGTTCTCTATGGCCAGGGATCAGCCCGTTTTCATCCTTGAAGCTCTCCTAGAGTCCTGGGGAGCTGTCAGGAGTTGACGCCGCACAGCCTTGAGCTTTCAGGCCACCGGGGGTGTCCCTGTGCGGAGGTCGGGATGTTAGGTTGCTGGCAGTGCTGGTAGATGCAGAAAAAAGTGTTGGCTCCATCTCCCATCTCTGGACCAAATCCAAGCCGGTCTAGGGGGGTGTTGAGTCAAATTTGATGTTGGTCCAGATTCAAGGGCAGATGTTCCGCAATCTTTACCATTTGTACTAGAAATCCATGCTATTTCGGGGTGTGCAGTTCCTCATTGCTTTTGGTCATGATTGTGCACTAACCAATGATTTGCCAGTCGCTTATCAATCTTTATCAATCAATGTTTCCTAATCCACCAACGGTGATGATTATGGTTGCAAAGGAGGTTCGGTTGCCAATGCTTACCACCACTTTTGAAATCCTGACATGGATTTGATTCCAAGCATTTGGCTCACCAAACCTAGTCATTGCATCATTGGCATTGATTCCAAGATTTCGTGTCTAGCCCAGTTCCAAACCGACGCAAAAAAATTATCTATCCTCAGAGTCCAAAGCTTTTGCGCGTCAGGACTCGGCTGGGTTTTCAACTTGTTGCGGGAAACCCTTTTGCCTTCTGTTTTTGTGTAGACGATCGTGAGAAACCAAGACGCATCAAGACGCTAAGAGTCAGTTACCATGAATTTGAGTCAACCACCAAGAATTTGACATTGACGCAGATGTAGATATATAAAGCAGACATGCATCCCACGGGATGAACAACCATTAATCAACCGTCAAAAAATACCCAATGATTGTGACAAGCATTGCTTGACCACCAACAGTCTTGAATGATCATTGCTGACTAATCAAAAATCACCTTAATGCTTGATTGATTGATTAAGCATGATTAACCATTCATTGATAGAGAATTAGGTGGCATCCCAGCTACATCCATGGCCTGGTTTCCGTGTTCGCCCCGAGGGCTTTTGATCTGGGCTTTGCTTTTGAAGAAAAGGAAGAAAAAGAAGATGGTGCCAGGAGGCATGCAGATCTTTGTGAAGACGCTGACTGGCAAGACCATCACCCTGGATGTGGAGGCCAGCGACACCATTGACAACGTGAAGGCCAAGATTCAAGATAAGGAGGGTATCCCACCTGATCAGCAGAGGTTGATCTTTGCTGGCAAGCAGTTGAAGGACAGCTGCATGCTTGCAGAGTACAACATCGTGAAGCAGTCAAGCCTTCAATTGGTCCTTAGGTTGCGCGGAGGAGGGCTGCCAGAGTTTTTTCGCGCTTGGGTGACCGCGGTAAGGCGTGCGGCCGCTGCCCGAGCGGCGGGCGCGCCGGGGGCGGCGGCC
>VSDK01024060.1:0-57406 GCA_009767595.1 Symbiodinium kawagutii
TAGGTTTTGGTAATCAAGTGGATAATGCGTCCGAGTTAAACATAGGTCCAGCTGTGGCCTCCAATCAGCCGCAGCGCACTGTGCTGAGTTTGGCCAACAGTATCCTGCATCCGAGCCAGCCACATCAGCCGTCAATGCCAGCTGGACTGGGGTCAATGCCCAGTTCGATGTGGCCATCGTATGGTCGTGGTTCTGGATCGAGCTCAGCCAGTGGAAGCCAAGTGCAAGGACCAACCGCCACTGCCACAGGTTTCCCACCAGGAGGATCAAGCAATTCATACCCATGGTGGGAGGCCAATGACGATAAACCAAGTGAAGCCGCCATGTCTCCACAAAACATGTACCATCTCCGGACACGGAGACAAGATGGCAGCGTTGCGCTGTTGATTGATCCAGGTGCGCATGATAATTTGGTTGGTGGTGTGACTGCCCAGCAAATGTGTGAAGAGCTGAATACCACTCTGAGTTTGCGTGCCATGGACCGTCCGCTTCCAGTTGAGGGAGTAGGCAAGTCAGCGCAAGTTGCCGACAAAGCAGCGTGCATCCCGATGTCAGTGTTGGATGTGATGGGTGACAAATCTGATGCCACCTACACGGCGCCCATTATCCAAGGGAGCATGTTGCCTCCATTGTTGGGCAACCGCACGCTGCGGAAGATGCAAGTGATCATGGATTGTGGAACAGGGAAATTGGTGTTACCTGGACCAGGCGGTGTTGAGGTCAAGATGAGTCCGGGCAGTCGGGTGTATGACCTCGAATTGACCAGCTCCGGTCATTGGGTGCTTCCCTTGCACCCAAGGTCAGAAGATGCGAAGAAGGGAGTAACACAGGATCAGGAGCTTGCATTCAACATGTCATGCAGGCGAAACAGGTCCCAATCGCCTCCACGGCGCCGCAACGGCGCCCAGAACTGACCGAATCAATCAAACAGCAGGCCCGAGGACGCCGCGCCTGCTGCAGAGCATAATCATAGCGTCCATTCACAACCACAACCACAATCAGCATATGCCGAATCATCCCAGGCAAGTGTGAAGCCAGTGACTTCAATGCCAAAGGCTGATAGTTTAGCCTGGGTATTTTCGGACAGGGCTGGATTGCGTCAACGTTTGCTACAGGAATTGAGTTTCAAAACAGTGCACTTTCATTATGACCTTCATAGCCGCGCTCAGTGCCAGCGTATGTTGAATGAACATGCATTGCAGAAACCCAAGCTCTTGTGGATCCGGATGGCGGGTCCTTGTGCAGGCTCGGGCAATCGCCAAGATGCTCACCGAGCTGAGAACCTTGTCCGAGTGATCAACGAGCACAAGCAGTCAGGTGGATTGGTTGTGGTCGAAGCCAATGACCGCAGCCAAGTGTGGTGTCTCCAGGCTGTAAAAGAAGTTGTTAAAACACTTCATCAGTCAACTCACCAATGGTGCTGTTATGAAAGAGTAACACGTGTGAGCGATAACCCTTGCAGTTCGAAACTACGGTTGTTGACTAACTTTCATCTCCCCGATGGAAATGTATGCAAGTGTGGCCTTGTAGAACATGTGCGATCGACTGAGCTAGGATCCCGTACTGATGCCAGATTTGAACAGGTGTTACGCGCAATCATGCATTCCATTTGTTCAAGCAGTCACGCCTTCCGTGACACTGTGCCTTTGCAGATGCCCGCAAAAGGACAACCTGAGTCCGAAGATGTTGTTCCTCTGCCTGAGGACCTCAACATGAGTGCTACAGGGGTCAAACAGGCGGTACGTTTCGCTAGCTTGCACGCAACTGAGCCAACTCGTTCACAGCAATTGTTGCATTCAGCAAGTTCGTCTTCATCCAGCTTGCAGCGTGACTTCTGGATATCAAGTGGCAAACAAAATTTGATTCGTGTTCATGTTAACCCCAGAAATCAAATGTTTGTTCCAAGTGATAATGACTGTCCGGTGGCAGTCAACACTTTGCTTAGCTCAAGACAAACTAAGATGCAACAATGCCATGACAGTGATACTCAGGATAAACCACAAAACCTAATCCTTGATGATGATTGGAGGCTCACCACCAAAGCCGATATGAATTTTCATTGGGTTGGAACCACCACCTTTACTGCGATGCCCGTGGATCAACATGCATACCCCACAGAAAGTGCCATTCGCCAGAAGAAGAAAAAGAGCGAAGGTCATGTTGCAAAGCCTCGTGATAAAGTTGTTGAGCAACATCAGGATGACTGTGGGGAAGATTTTAGTAGACTCAAAGTAGACATGCCCGACTCAACTGAAGCTGGTGAGAAGGAAGTGTTCTTTGGAGAAGATGCACTTTTTGCGCATGCCTGTGCTGCTGTTGGCAATCCATGCCATCAGTTTCTTGGGTCAGCTGCCGACCAACTGCCCAAGTACTGGAGTTCAGCAAACAGGTTCGTCACCATGTCTTCAATATATTACCAACGATCCCAAATAGATGACGATACTGGCATAGATTGCATGGAGTTGTTTGGCGGTGCTGGTACCACGACATATGTGTTAGCCAAATTCTATGGTTTGAAAACCGGAACCAACTTTGAGCTGGCATGTGGTATCGACCTCAGCCGAGGCGAAGACATCCAATACTTGTTTGCCTATATCAAGAGGAACAAACCTAAGGTAATCGTACTTGCACCACCGTGCAAGGGTTATTCTAAATGGGGCCATCTCAATCGTAGAATCAACCATGATGCTTGGGTTAGGAGCCGCCAACTCAGTGTCCCTCTTGCACGCCTTAGTGGCGATGTGGCAATTGAACAGGTCACGAATGCTCGTCATGTGTTCGTTGAGCAGCCTCAGGGTAGCGGACTATATGATGAACCTCAGTGGAAACATCTTCAGCCAAAGCTGTACACAGTGGTGTTTGATCAATGCATGGTCGGACTTCGCATGTCCAAGTACCCGTGGTGGCCAGTACGTAAGCCAACAGAATGCAAAGCTTCTCATCCAAGCCTCTTAATGCACTTGCATAACCTCAGGTGTAATGGTTCACATGAGCATGCTCACATTGGAAGTTGGTCGCAAGCAGATAGACCGACCGCTCGCAGTGTTGAAATGCAGGTGTGGCCGCAAGAGCTTTGTGAAAGAGTTGCTGCCGGTGTAGTCGAATGTGTATGTGTGATGTTGTCTGGCTCACAGTCCGGACACTATGCAGCCGGAGATGCTGAACCAGCTGCTGATGCGCCTAGAATCACTTGTCCAGCATGCAAGAATCACCTTCGCAAAACCGATCCCAAACACAAAAGGGACGAGACTTGTCGATTCCGGGATGTTGAAAGTATCAGTTGGACTTGTCCAGGTTGTGCTGCACGGCGCAATCGCGCCCATGAATCTCATACCAATGATGAAAACTGCCAATGGGCCATAGCTCGCGTGATGCCAGAAGGAGCTTCTCGCGAACGAGGTCCAACACATCCGCGTGATGGTAGAGTGCCAGCCTCGGCTGATCCATCAGCCCGTATGCGCTTGGATGGGCGTGCAGAAGGTGTTCCAGGCCTCGAGGCCGCTCCAGCCGCAGTCGAACCGGAGCGACTGACTCCTGAGGAAGCCGAAAGGCGCCGCCGAGCCAAGAGCGAGTCATCTCAAGCCAATCGTGGAAATCGAAGAGCTGACACTGGTGTGCAAGCGGAAGAGCCAAGACCTGCCGCTCTTGCATCAGCGCCACCTGCGGATGCGCCAGCTGAAGATGTTGTTGCAGTTAGGGCCGAAGGTGCTATAGCCGAAGTTGCTAGGCCTCCAGCAGAGGGTGTGCCAAGCTGGTCTCGCCACGATTTGGGTTTTGCACTTCAACAGTTGCGTTCCATCCGTGAAGGGGTTGTTAGACGCACTCTTCGCAAACTTCACATAAGATGGTTCCATGCTGGCTCTAAGAAAATGCAGACGCTTCTTCAAGCAGCAGGTGTCAGTCCGGATATCCTCACGATGATTCCATCCATAGTGGATACATGTGATGTATGTCGCAACTGGCAACGTGTTGGCCCCAGAAGTGTTGCGTCAACGCGTTTGCCCGAGTCCTTCAATAAAGAACTTCAAATGGATCTTCTATTCTATAAAACATACACCATGCTTCATTGTATCGATGTTTGTACTAGATGGTCAGGTGTGCACCTACTAGCCAACAAGGAGCCAAGCACCATAGTCGATGCATTTGCAGCATGCTGGTTGCGATTGTTCGGACCTCCATCAGTCGTCATTTCAGATCAGGAGGGCGGCTTGCAATCGGACCTTGCAAGTGAATGGTTTGATCGACGTGGAACTCAGTTGGTCTTTCGTGCCCGTGAGCAGCATTGCGGGATGGTTGAGCGACATAATGAAATCCTAAGGAGGCAGCTACATTTGTTAGAAGATCAATCGAATTCTGAGGGGCTTGCCATTCCTTTCACCACCATTTTAGCTGAAGCAGTATTTGCCAAGAACGCCATGTTTCAATGTGGAAATGCATCTCCATACGAAGCAGTCTTCGGCAGACCGCCGCCTCTCTTAGCTATTATCGGTGAAGAAAGCGGTGAAGGGATCAGTGATAGGGATGCAGCACGCATCCGTCACATGGCAGTTAATAGCATGATACAAGCCACTGCCGACCAAAAGGCCAGGTTGGCCGACAGCAGCAAAACTCGCCGAGCAGGGGAACGTCTTGATCTGAGAGCTGGTGATTTGGTGGAGTTCTTCCGCAAGCCTGTAACCAAGGATGTGAGTGGTTGGCATGGTCCGGCGGAAGTCATAGATTTATCTAGTCTTCAAGATGGTTTGCTGTATGTTAAGTGGCAAGGTAGAATAATCACAGTGAGAGTACAGGATGTTAGGTCAGCCATGATTTATGCAAGTTTCCTCATGCGTCCATCCGAGCCAATCCGAACTCTCAGAGCATCGGTAGAGGGCCAATCAGGTCAGGCCTTGAGACTTGGTTGGATGCGACAGGGTGGAAATTGGGTTGAGTGTCAGGCCAATAGGTCGCATTCGCCTTTGCTTGCAGCCGGCCTTTACGTAGCCTCCGTGTGTATGAACCTTCAAGGAGTGATAGGGTTTAGATGTGGTATTGATTTGCATAATCTGCCGTCAGTATCCTTTGATGACACCCTGTTGCTTTGGTGGCGCCGTGGCTCAGAAGGTCTTTCAGAATGGTTTCATTGCTTCCTTCCAGGAAACCAGTTGATCAATGTCCCAAAATTGACTGGCAGTGAAGCCGCTGCTCTGATACAGTTCTTTATGGTTGACATGACTGAGGTGAGGTCATTGCGTCAGGTTGCCCCAGACATTCCTCACCTTGGTGGCACACATGAACCAAACATGCCACCAACACATGATGTCACAGAAGAGGTTCTGAAGTCCAGTGGTCAGAAAGCCATTGCTGACGGACCTAGAAGTGCAGAAGCTAAGCCAGACTTGGCTGAGACGAGCGCCGATAGGTCACAAGTGGCCATAGAGAACTTTGTGCTGATAGATGATTCCTTGGACTCCAATCCCAGCTACAGGTTTGATTATTTAGGTGTAACGTCAGACATAGCTTTCCTTGGAACATCCCATAGCCCATTGCCACCTAATGTTGAATGTCCTTCATTAGAATATCCTTTCGTAGTTGATGCAGCCGAGCTTGATGACAGTCCAGTCATTTCGTTCGCAGGCACTATGTCACAATTTGTAACCTTCAAAGGCAATCAAATAAAACCCAAAGTATCCAGTGATCAAATGCTTACCTTTGCCGTATCTTCAAGTGCCATACCGGTCGCAGTGATAGAGCGCACCAACAACATCATCACTCGCGATGAGGCACTTCAGCATGTTGAAGAGTGCAGGGAAGCAATGATTTTGGAACTCATGCGATGGGTGAAGCATAATGCCTGGCGTAGAGGAAAAGCTAGTGAATCTACTAACACCCTCAAAAGTAAGTGGGTGCTGAAGTGGAAAGACATTCAAGATGGCAATGTAAAAGTTAGAAAAGTAAAAGCCCGTCTAGTAGCGCAAGGCTTCCTAGACAAGCAGATCACCGATACCTTCGCGGGAACGTCCACTCGCTGGGGCCAACGGTTGTTAATAGCAATGGCGGTACAACAAAAATGGTCCTTGTGGTCAGCAGATGTGTCGGAGGCGTTTCTCCGCGGCCTCACATTTGATGAGCTCCATCAAGAAGGTGGTGAACTACGCCAAGTAGCAATCTCCTTGCCACCCGGTGGCGAGCACCTTCTGAAGGCCATCAAAGGCTACGAGAACTTTGATGCGCAAGATGAAGTCCTGGTGATGCTCAAGCCAGGCTTCGGCCTCAAAGACGCACCGAGACTCTGGTTAAAGGCGTTGAAAAGAGTATTATCCAAAATAGGTGTGGTTCCCACGCAAGTAGACCAGCAGTTGTTTTGTATGCATCAGAATGGTGAGCTCGTTCTAATGATGTCGATACATGTAGACGACATAAAATTGTGTGGAACCCCAACGATGATGCAAAGCGTTGTCTCTCAACTAGAAAGTCACTTTGATGCAGTGAAACTAGAAAAGGACAACTTCGTGCACCTTGGGTTGGAACATGCATTGCAGGAAGATGGTTCAATCACTGTGAGCCAATCGCATTACATTTCCGAACTGCGAAAGATTCCAGATGATCAGCTAAAGACAATGGACAGGGATGCCCTTGTTGAGGAACCGTACAAGCACCTGTACATGTCTCTGCTTGGTGGAGTGGCTTGGACTGTGCAAAGGAGGTTAGACGTTGCTGTCTACGTTGGAGCTCTTCAGCGAAAGCTCCAGCAACCTTGTGTCCAAGATCTGCTCAACCTAAATCGCTTAGTGACTTACATCAAAAGTAAACCTTTAAAGATGAAGTACAGGCAATTAAGCAGACCATGGCGACTCGTGGCCATATCTGACTCTGGATTCAAAGGCGAAGGACAAGATCATCTCGCCATTCGCAGTGGAATTATCTGTCTAACAGATAAGCAGTTTCCAAAACTTGGTGCCAATGACGTGCAGATAATAGAATATGTGTCGAAGAAACAGTCTCGTGTCTGTAGGTCCACCTATTCGGCAGAACTCTATAGTGCTCTGGATCTCTCGGGGTTGCTTTTCAATGTGTCCTTAACTTTGTGTGAACTGCTTGAAGGAACTGCAGCTGCGTCCACTCTTGCAGACAAGTTTGAGGCTGGAAAGCTTACTTTGGAAACGGATCTTGTTATCGATGCAGCCGCAGTGTTCGATCACATAGCTGCTGCCGAAGCAAAGGTGCCGCATGACGCCACTATGACCATCCATGGTCTTAAGCTGAGGGAACTTCTTCAAACTGGAAAGCTGCAGAGACTGATTTGGTGTGACACCAGATCTATGATCGCAGATGGTCTCAACAAGGGAACCATAGATCGTGAACAGCTTCAGTTGCTGGTGAAGGAAGGAAGATGGCTGATTGACCAGCCGGTCAGGATCCATGAAGTGCAGATGCCCAATGCAGCGCATCGCAAAGGACAACCTGAGTCGAAAGGGGCATGTCCTACGAACCAACCTACCAGCACCATGAAATCCTGACATTTCCATTCTCCTACTAAGCACAAGGTGCGCTTGCAGCAAGCGCACCCTACGCACAGGGGGAAATGCAAACAGGGGTTCTTCCAGCTACGGTCACTCACCTATATGTGGCCCCGCAGTCTCGAGACCTTTCTTGTGTTGCATGTGCCCGATCGAGTCTCACTTCGTCCTTGTCCGTTGTGCATGTGCATGGTGAACTGACTGCCTAATTCTGGCAGGATGCGACGACCAGGAGCAATAGAAAAAGGGCGAGTGGCAGCTACGCATCGTCTGCAGTTGGGTGATCCCTACATGGCTACCTGTTCAAACTCCTATTAGCAATGTTGCTAACAATATCAACGAACAATCTTGACACTATTCTTAACCAATAGTATTAACCTCTATTAGCCGTTATACGGTTATTGTAACTATTTGTAGCCATTGATACAACCATTTGCAACCAAATGTCACCATTTGTAGCCATTCTAAGCCACGCGGCGGCAGGGAGCAGGCTCTGAGCAAGCGGTCGAGCCATTATTAGCCACTAGTTGGTTACTATATGTTTATAACTAGCCATAACCAAGTATATGACTATTGATAGCTATTATTCATAGCTATTATTAACCATATGGCAGTGGGTCAAAACCCTTGGTCCCCCTGGTTCCCCTATCATTCACCATTGTTTTCCCAAGAGTTTGTTGGACAACAACCACCATGACATTGGTTGGTTAACTGCTTGACCCAGCTCGCCATATAGAGCTGGTATATCCCTTATAATATCCCCTACTATTGTTAGTTGGTATCCCCTATTATTAACTATAATTATTCATAACTAGTTACTAATATATAACACTATTACTATTATTAGTTGATATTACTGTTATACTATAATTATTAACCATACTAGTTAACTATGGTTATTAACCATATAACAACCATGGCCAATGATCACCTTTTGTAGCCACCGGTCACGCCGTGGTGGGGAGGCGCGTGCGCTGCTCTTTGGTCCCCGGAGCCGAGTCGGAGGGCCCAGCTGTTGAGGGGTGACATCCGGTGGAAGGCCGAGGCGTTGGCGGTTCAGAGGTGGTTCGGAGGTGGTTTTCATGGTGGCGTTAGCTAGTTTATAATGGTTTTATATGTGGTTCTTAGTGGTTTATGGTGGTTTTATAGCGGTTTTATGGTGGTGATTTAGCTGGTCAAATGACTGGTTCGTAGTGACGTAATGGTTTTCATGTGGGTTTTCATGTGCCGATAGGTCAATCATAAACAATCAATCATGGCTTATAACCAGCCAAATCATAGGGAAAACAGCCTGGTTAATGATAGGGGCAGCAGGGGTACAGGCAGGTGGTTCATAGTGGTTTTCATAGTGGCTTATAGTGGTGAACTAGCTGGTCAACTGGTAATAGCAGTTAACCATCATGAACAAGTTTTTTTCTAGTTGCTGGTTTTTCGGCCCGCTATTCGTGGTAGTTTTTGCTCAGAATAGTGGTATTCATAGTAATATTCATAGTGGTTAATCAGCTGGTGAGTAGTGGTAGCAGTTGGTTCATTCACATGGTAGCTGCGCAAGAAACGCACCAGGTTGGTGGCCAGGAGACGAAAACAATCCAGCGTGGTGACAGGTTGCAAAGCTGCTACTTTCTCAAGGATTTCGTTGATCGAATCCACCTGTTAGAAATATCTCTGCTAGGATTTCGATTGGATTTCGTTGATCGATCGATTTCGTTGATATCCCTGGAGAATGTGCCTACTGTTGAGCACCACGACTGTTTCCCTCATAAAAAACAACTCTGTTTGAGCAACTCTCGAGAAGACTTCCACTGGCGACATGTGTCCTCCCTGCACAGTGTGTTATAGCCAAAAAATATCCATGGGGCTAATGGGTCTTGTATCATGCAGGCACAGACACTCAAGAAATTGGCTCATGTGCCTGGTCAGTAAAACGATCATTTGAATCACTGGGCCCCGCAGGATCAAATCCGCTTTCTGCGCGTGCTCGAGAACCAGAAGCGGGCCTTGGCGGAGGGAGCAGGCGCCCAATTCATGAGAATCACGCGTGGAAAGAAAGAATCCGAGAAATTTGTAGTCTGACTTCGGCACTGTAAAATTTGCCTAGCTTCCTTGTGCTACACTTTTCACTCGCGAAGGTTCGTGAACCGTTGCTTCTATAGCTAGCTATGTTTGATTACATGAGGGTCCATGCCACTTGATTTTGTGGCCACATCAGGCACTTCACAAGCCAGCAGCTTTCGGTTGTGGCCTTAGATTCAGCGCGTTTTGGAGAGTTCACCCGGAAGCCTTTGCAGAAGAACTGCTGGTGGTGCTGCTGCTGCTGCTGCTGCTGCTGCTGCTGCTGCTTTTGAGATTTTTCGCTATTTTTGTTACCATTTTTGGTGGTCGATGTTGTTGTCTTTGTCGTGTTCGTTTTGTTGCTGTTGCTGTGGCTGTTGGTTCTCCTCCTGAGGATGGTCTTTGTCGAGAGCGCGCTGCTTGCTCTAAGTCGCCGCCTTGCTTCCAGGAGCCAAGCTGCAACTCTTTGATTCTATGGCTGGGGGGTGGGGGGGGGGGGGGGAGAGCTGAGGAGCCAGGGATATCCTTATAGCCTTTTGAAAGAGGGGCCAAGGTAGCTACCAGGAGTGCCCTAACCAAATCGTAAGATGATGATGTGCGAATCACGCTGCAACTCTCGTGGTAAGCAACCGGAACAATGGCTCTATCTCGACCAGTCGGTGCTGTGTAACAAAGATGGAGATAGCCTAGGTAGGCTTTCCTTACATGTTGGTTTTCCAGGTTAATCTGCTAGGAGGAACAACAATTGTCAAAGTCATTACTACTAGTGTCAAAGTCACTGACCACTAGTGTCACTCACGACTGCTACTGGCTATGACTTATCATGAATCGTGCTCATCACGGTAATCAACCACTCAGCCAGGGTCAAACAAGCATTATTCTTTTGACCACGAATCATTATCAACCATGAACATATAACATTTTTTTACATTTTCCATTCATTTTCTAAATCATCAACCGGTATTTCAGGTCAACCATGACTTGAAACCATTCCCAACTGCCCTGCTTCCAAATCATCCAATTCGTTCATAGTGGAATGAATATTTCAGCTTCAACCATTTCTATCATCCAATCATTTTGAAGCCAAAAGATACGAGTCATCCAAAAACCAAGCAGAAAACTTTGGGCCGTCATAGTTTCCCATCTGTCAATCTATCCATATCAATCGAATCATAGTCATGCTTCTCCCAAAATTCCTAAAACTTCCGGCTTCAAGTCTTCTCCCAAAATTCCATCAAAATTCCATCAAAATTCCATCAAAATTCCATCAAAATTCCATCAAAATTCCATCAAAATTCCATCAAAATTCCATCAAAATTCCATCAAAATTCCATCAAAATTCCATCAAAATTCCATCAAAATTCCATCAAAATTCCATCAAAATTCCATCAAAATTCCATCAAAATTCCATCAAAATTCCATCAAAATTCCATCAAAATTCCATCAAAATTCCATCAAAATTCCATCAAAATTCCATCAAAATTCCATCAAAATTCCATCAAAATTCCATCAAAATTCCATCAAAATTCCATCAAAATTCCATCAAAATTCCATCAAAATTCCATCAAAATTCCATCAAAATTCCATCAAAATTCCATCAAAATTCCATCAAAATTCCATCAAAATTCCATCAAAATTCCATCAAAATTCCATCAAAATTCCATCAAAATTCCATCAAAATTCCATCAAAATTCCATCAAAATTCCATCAAATCGAATCATAGTCATGAAAATTCCATAAAAATTCCATCTAAATTCCATAAAAATTCCATCAAAATTCCATCAAAATTCCATCAAAATTCCATCAAAATTCCATCAAAATTCCATCAAAATTCCCAAAAAACTTCGCGCTTCAAGCGTTTTCAAGCTCCCAAAACTCCCAAACTTTGCTCCAACTGAAGCTCTGAACGGCACCGCGGCAGCGCAGCACCAGGCTGTCCGAAATCCGGCAGAGCACCGAGCCCAAGCTGCGAGCACCGCCCGTTTTGAGGGAGCACCTGGGCGAGCGCCGGCTGGTGGGACCTGGGCGCCACCGTAAGGCATGGACCCATGGAGACAAGGGGGCGTTAGATGAGGTGAGTGATAAAATGGATGACTAGATGATCATTTGGATCATGATTTAACAAATGAGTGATGATTCAGAATAGGTTTGGTGTTTTTTTAAATAAGGAATATTGATGATTCATAATTCATAATATATATATATATATATACATATACATATAAAAATTATATATATATATATATATAGATATGTATATATAGTGTAGATGTAGTGAATGTGTGGTCAATAAAAAATGACGGAGGACCATGATCATGCATGATATAGTGATCCATCTTATCAATCTCTTAACTATTGAGTGACCCCTTTAAGACCATATCAACCATGCCTAACCATATGCCAATATCAATTGTTGCGAATCCTCTTTGCCTTTATCAGCGATTATGTTGCAGCTCAACTAACATTCTCAACAACTATGACCCATTATTAACCACTGTAGCCAGCATTCAACCAAATCATCAACCATTGATACACGTTGAACGAGCTTCTTATAGCTTATTAGCCATGTATTCAACATAGATTGTGCTTAATCATGTGTAAACATATATCAGAACTTACCAGCACTTGGCGGCTGTGGGGTTGGCATTATGCATCTGGGGCTGTATTCCCAATTACTTCCGACGGTTTCTGAAACATCATTTTGCGGATAGAAATGGACCTCACCTAGGTGTTTCTAAGCCGTGAGTGCACCAAAATGGGTGGTTTGACTCCTGAGAAATGATATTGTTTTAGAGACAAAAGGTTGGGGTACTCGCAACTAATCCATTACTCGCGTTCATTGCCAGCTAGATAATCCCTTATCTTGGCACATTGAATTCCACTCTCCGATTCGCAGATGATGTTTGAAACCAAGCTAAACGGGCCAGAGAAGATATCAGCTCTTGGTTTTTACGGTGCCAAGCTAAATTGCCATGCAAACCCAGATCAATCCATAATCGTGGTCTCACCATAAACTTCGCCGTTCCTTTCCTTTTGACTCGGAATGCATCAGGTACTTCTGATTTTCTTAATAGAATGCATATATATATATGTGTATATATATATATGTACACATATACATATAATATGGTGGTTTCTCAAAATATCGGACCCCCAAAATGATTTGATTATTACAAAAGATCGTTGATATTGGATGATTTTTGGGTGTCCCTATTATGAGAACATTCGTATATATATAAATATATATATATATATATGTATAGATCTCGGTACATACATCCGGGGCGATCTACTATGGCAATCAGTCAAATCCTTGATGCCTTGATGGGATGGCATCGAAACGATCGTCACAAGTCCAGTGCCTCTGGGCCTCTTGTTGGTGATTCAGCATATATAGCCTTTTTTGTGCATCATGTCATTCCCCAGGAACTAAGGAATTCAAAATCCATCATTATCCAGTCATGATTATGATCAATGGTGGTTGATGATGATCAACGGTGCTCAATGATACCCTATCGATTGGTTGTTGTCGGTATCCTCCAGAAGCAAACCTATGGAGGAGCGAACTACCTCTGTCATCTAAGGCCCGACCTTGAAGAGGCCTGGGTCTGGTCTTGGGTTGGTTGGTTGCTGAGGCCCCGCCCCCAAGATTGCCAAGGAGGTACCAGTAGCGGCCAGGATGTTTTGAGAACCATTGTGATGATAGTCAATAGTGATGGTTGATAGTTGATAAAGTGATAGTCATAGGCGATATCGACCAACGCTGGTATTGGTAATGCCAACTAATAAGATTGAACTCTCAACCGCTCATCGGCATTCTGGCAGTTTACGCGTGACCCTATTCAACAACAACTTGGGGTAGCTGCTGGAGAGTGCTTTTTGAAATCCGCAACTGTATGCCTCTCGTCACTGTCAACCATCTCAACCACATACACAAACCATATCAACGAATCAGTGTAGTTCGCTTGTTATCCAGATCACTTGGAATATGGTCACAAGATGGGGATAACCTCCACATTACTGCCGGTCTATAGCAACTACCGTATCTAAAGGGCAGTGGGTCAAAACCCCGTACCCCTGGTTCCCCTATCAGTAACCATTGTTTTCCTTATAGTCTTGTTGGTCATTATCCACCATGAAATTGGTTGGTTAACTGCTTGATCCATAGCCAAATCTCTAAGCATTGTTTGTTAGGGCCGGTCACCAGCTCAGTAACCAGCTGCTTCGCTCCCCACCAGCTGCTTCGAGGTCAGGCAGCTGCGACGGAGCTTGGTACGCTGCGCCAGCCAGCGGCCCCAGGGGAGAAGTTCACCAAGTGGTGAAGGTCTACTGGTTGGTGGTTTGATTCATATTTTTCAGAGGGATGGTTCAACCACCAACCTGTGGGTTGATGAATTTCTCTGAGTGATTTTTTCTTGATTTCATGAATTGTGAGGGATGGATTAGTCGTGCTTAATGATGGTGAAGGACTGTGATGCTTTTGAAAAGCTGGTTTAGTGCAGAGGACAACAACCAAAAATAATCAACTGCTACTGGTATTTGTTTCTTTTGGGGGAGATCGCCCAAAACTGTGAGCGGCTGGCATGGCCAGCGAGAATGGGGAGCTATTCTAAGGGACGTAATCAATCAGAATAGGAATGTAGCAGTCGAGTAGTTTGTTGGTGGGTTGGTTGAACCTGGCCAGGAGTTTCTACTTGTTGACCATGAACCTCCAAGGTTCTGGCTCATTGGCTCAAGATTGAGACAGTTCAACAAAAGTTACACGGGAAAATGGGCTTAATCAAGCAACAGATGCGACACTACCCACTGCTCGGATTTTCGTAGCTATCACTTTATCAAGTCTCTGGAAAGTAGAAAACCCGAGCTGGAAATGGACGAAGAACACCATCCTTTGCATTTTGCGATGGTGATTCTGCCCAGGTCTTTATTACTTATCATTGGTCATTATAACCAATCAATCACCTTCACTACCAACATGCCAGATATGTATGTAAATGTATATATATATATTTAATATATATATATATATACATACTTGTGGTACCCCGGTACAGTATTGATTACATCCTTTAGCTTATGAATGGAATTATGAATGGTCATCACCTGTTGGGATGTTCATCTACCCTCTCTACCCTCTCTGGGTGTTTCTCAAGCCATAGGGGTACCCCTAAATCATCCATTAATAGTCATTTATAGTAATAAACCTACCATTTTTGGGGTACCCCTGTGGCTTAAGAAACCACCAAGTGGCTATGGCTACCCCGGTAAGTCATTCTGTACCTTGGTAACGCCTTGGCAGTCGCCGTGGACCGAGGTCAAGCCTCGGCTGTGTTTGATCCTCAGAGCCGTGTGGAATTTCGGAGCGGTTGGTTGCGATGCCGTTCAAGGAGCGGTGGTTAGTATTGGTGGTTGATATTGATGATTAACATTGGTGGTTAGTATTGGTGGTTAATGGTGGTTAATGATGGTTGATACTGGTCAATGATGGTGAATCTACTGGTCAATTGATGGTTAATCATGGTTATTGGTGGTTGTGGTTAAGTCTGGTTAGTGATGATGGCTGGGGGATGAGAACAACCAGCATGACAATTCATTTCGTGCATGGTGGAAGTGTTTGAGTCAGACTTTCTGTCCTGGTAGTAGATTATTGGTTCGTAACACTGGATAAAAACAATTGAATCAAGGCCGTAACAACCAGCATAAGCAACCAATGTATATCTGGATGTGTCATGGCAGCCATGGGGCCCAAATCATCAAATCATCCTTAGCGCTGGTCATTAACTATTTTAATGGTTAAATAGTTGATAATACATGATAATCTATTAATCTATATTAATCTAACGATTACCATATCAACCATTATTTTTGCTTAGATATGAAATAATATTTAATTTGTTAATATCAAATCTATTAATCTATATTAATCTAACCATATTTTTGGGGTCCCCGGCATTACACGCGAAGCAAAGCTTCCATGGCCGGGTGACACGGTCGCACCGTTCCCTGTGCTGTGCTCAGGTCAGCCGCCCTGCTCTCAAGGTTGGATGGCGACGAGGCGGGGCCTAGTGGCTGGTTGCTGCACGAGGAATGGTTGAAATGGAACTGATGGGAAGTGATGGCTGGTCATGGCTGGTTATGGCTGGTTCTGGCTGGTTATGGCTGGTTATGGCTGGTTATGGCTGGTTATTGGCTGGTTATTGGCTGGTTATGGCTGGTTATGGCTGGATGTACATGGTTCGTATGATTTTTGTGCCTTGTACATGTGGAACATCCTGGCAACTTTTGGCGATTGGGATATGGGGGAGCAAACATGGAGGCTTTTTGAAGCAATCATCACCTGGGGAAGGTCGGGGGTAGCGAAATGGATGCGCATATGCCATATGACCCTAGACAACTGTCAGAAGATTGCAAATGTACAGAAATTTCAAAGCACAATCAAGTATAAGCACCAATTATGCATGGAGAATCCACCATTCAACAAGCATTGATGCAGATTTCACAGCACAATCAACTATAAGCTCACATGACCCTTACCGTAGTTAATTAGTTCAAGGTCCGTGTCAGACCCCCCCTAAGGTATAAGCACAGCTGAAGCACCATGGTTCACCAGCGATGGTGCTGAGCTGTTTTTCAGGCCAAGCTTCTGGCCGCCAGCGATGGTGACCCGGCCTGAAGCTCAGCTGATACCACCCAGCCACCCAGGTGGAGCAGGGGTTGGAACAGGTTGGGCCAAGATATTCAAGGCCCTTAGTCCATCTTAATCCCGAAACCTTGGGTGATCCCGTTGCGGGAAGTTGAGCTGGCTTTGGCCGGTTAAAACAGTGTGTCTTGGAGAAGAATATGATGTAAAGTCAAATTTCTGTACTGTGTACATGATCCAGATGTTTAGATTCGTATTCGTGCGCAAAATTTCGATACATGATACATGGTTGGGACCAAACTCGGCTGGTCACCTTGAAGGAACGACTGCGAGGGGCCACCTGGTGATGCTAAGGCTTCACATGACGAGTGGGAAGCTTTGCTGGAGTCTTACCTCCAGGTGCTCGGCAGATTCCTGTCATGTCTGAGCCGTTCGTCAATGTTGTGATTTGGTGGTGAATGATTCTAGTGCCAAAGCATGGTATGAATCAACCGTGGTTCAACCATGGTTTGATGTCCAAAACCTTGGTGCTTGTGATTTTGGTGGTCAAGCATCCTTCCGGAGATCAATGCCACCGAGTGCTCGGCAACAGCTTTGCCTGATTGGATTTCCAGTGCTTTGGTGATTGCAACTGTACCAGGTTGATTGCGTGCTATCACAGGAGGAACTAATGAATAGCTTTTTCTGGCTGATTTTAAGACAAAGCCATTTGTTGTTACTGTATCCATTTGGCGAAGACCATTGGAATATGGGATGGGTCGCAACCAAACATGCAACACAGGGGCAATTAAACATCCCAGCAAAGACTAGGGTCTTGACCTACAGCCATGAGGGACCCTCTCTTTAATGAAGTTTGGGGGGAATCAGTGTCTGAAACAATGCAAGTAACCCCTCATAGTTGGTGCAGACTCAGGGCCCATGAATGACCAGCTTAACTATCATGATCCATGGCGGCTTGATAGTGATGTCAATGACATTCATCAACCACCAAGCATCGCGACGTATCACCCATTTTGCTGGTTGGCGCAGGCATACAGTGAGCTTTCCAGGCAGTGCACTGCACTACTGCAAGACATAGAGGACAGTTGCAACGCGCCTAGGGGTATTCTTGAGGCAAGAAGAAAGGCAATTCTAGGCGAAGGCTAGTTGTCGAGAAATGTTGGTTGCCGTTGGGACATGTTGGTTGCTGTTGAGACGTGATAAACCTGTTGTTAGGGCATGTTTGTGGATGTTTTAAGATGCTAATCGAGCGTTATTGACCCGATTGTCCTCGGGGATCCGCCATGACCAAGCGTGAATCAACCATGATCAACAGCCATGTTTCCATTATGATCACCATCATGACTCGGTTGGCAATGTTGTTGGCATCCCCAAATATGGCAAGCTGGGCCATCACCAACAGCCATGGCTAGTAGATGGTAGTGAACCCATCCCAGCTCGACTGTCTTGGTGGACGGCTTCACAACACACGCAGTCAGCTGGTGGTGAGCTGCGACGTGTAGCTGACAGGACTTTGAAGGCTCCGCCAGTTTGGCACTTCAGGTGCAGTTGAGATGCGTCAGAAATGGTGAAGGATGGTTAATGATGGTTTATCTACATACTAAACATGAATAAGCAACAAATGATGGTTTATGATGCGTAGTATGAATAGTTGATTATTGATGGTGAACTACATGGGATAGAGCAAACCTGAGATGGCTATCAACCATCATCAAGCATTATGGACTGTCATTGCTGCACCTGTGGCTTCGGTATATGCCCAACAAGCCCCAACAAGTGTTAGTCCTTAGTCATCGTGTATGTTGGCAAATGCTGTTTGTGATGTGGTCAATATCCCATACTCTCAGGGGAGTTTGTCTTGGGGATGCCCCCACTTCAGGAAACGCCGATGTTGGGCACATCCATTTGCGAAATAACCCAGGAATGAAGAGTGAATCCACCATGGCTGTGGGCATGGTCTACAAAAAAGTCCGGCGATTTTCAATTGTTGGCTAAGACTGGGTTGTTCTATACCATCCCAAGCTACTTTCATGTGCTACCAGGGTTGATGGAAAAACTGCCATGTCTCACTGGTGGCTGGATAGCTTGAGCTAGCCTCATCGATAGGCGAGGCCATGGGTAGGTCACCTGTGGCATCCTGTGGTCGTCGCTGACCCCCCATCGACCGCAAGGCTCGACGGCTCCGTGTGGAGCAGTTCGAGTTGAGTTTGGTTGGATGCTGAGCAGGGAAACACTGCTCTCCAGCATGCCAAAAACTGGCCTTGACCGGAAACTGACCCGAGAAAGCATGGAAAACACCATCATAGAGTAAGGAAATTACTGGAAACTATCAGCTTGTCGGGTATACATCATTGAGTAATCCAAAGATTGATCATTTTCAGCACCACGGTCGGGTTTGAGGGGTACACCATGCACGGGGCATGGCGTGTTGGGGGTCGGGATGGTGTTAGTGCCGCACATAGCATGGAAATCATGGCCCATGCCTATCGCATGGATATCCCTCAACATCTGTCGCATGTTAAACATTGGCTCAGGATATGGAACTATTTCCAATGACCGTATTTTTGCGCCTGAAGCGGCGATTGGTGGTGAAGACTACCCAGATTTCCAGCGGTAGATTTTCTCATGGATCAGATGTGCGATCATCAGCTTGTGCCCTTGTGGGTTGATCCCAGTATCCCAGAACCCCCGGAGAGCTAGCTGTTTGTAACTAGCAGAAGCAATTCTGAAAACAGTAAATTGTATAGAATTGTTAATGATGATTATGTCGATGTTGTTGCTGAGTTTTGTTTTTCTTGCTCTTCATCTTGTTGCTTTTGTTCGCGGTTCTGTTGTTGATGTGACAGGTATTTGGTTGACTATGACAAAGCATCCTCGGAATTGGTCACTGAGGGCTGTCCGCCTGTCATTATAGTTTCTCACTAGCATTGACCAAGCCTCCACTAGATGCTATTATCCCGGCAAGAGAACCCAAACACTGTAGTAGCAGGATCTGAAGAAGACATGACGACATGGGCAACAGGTCTCTGTGGTCGCAAACAGTGCTTGTAGAACGTATGGAATCCCTTGCGCTTGCCACCCATTCCCAGGGTCCCTGAAGGACCACTGCGATCTTTCCCTTGCGCCTGCCACGCGTGTAGCTCCAAGCCCTCAGGTCTGGAACTCCCACCAGCACAAGAATAAATAATCACAAGTTCAGCAACTGCTGACAAGGGAAAAGGTTGCAAGCATGGTGCTATTGACATCGCACGAGCGCCTGCTCACGGCGGAGCGGTCAAGAAATTTGAGCGGATTCTGACAGTGAGGTTGTTTCCCAGAAGTTAGTTTTATATCATTCGCTCACGGTTCCCCAGCTGTTTCAATCATTCTTCTTATTGCTATTGGTGATAATGACCCACAGGAGACTGCCATCTATCCAAATGATGGTTTCTCAAAATGGGGGGACCCTCAAATCATCCTCTATAAGCCATTTTTACTAGTAAACCAACCATTTTTGGGGGTTCCCTATTTTAAGAAACCATTGTTTTCCCTGTAGTTTTGTTGGTGGAAATCCCCCATGAAAGTTGGTTGATTAACTCCTTGACCCATAGCCATCTATCCAAATGGTGGTTTTTCAAAATAGAGGTGCCCCGAAATCATCTAGTTATAACCATTTTTAGTAATAAACCAACCATTAACCACTGTTTTCCCTGGTTTTGTTGCTGGAAATCCCCCATGAACGTTGGTTGCTTAAAGCCTTGACCCAGCTCGCCATCTATCCAAATGCCTCAACCATCGTCCCCCGCACCTCAGGTCATCGCTTCAGTTTCCATCGCAGCCGGTGGGATTGTGCCAGGCGCTGCGGATGCTGGGTGGGTTCCCCTGGCCAAAGCCCAGCAGGCTTCGCCATCCATTTCTGTCCATGGGTGAAATTCCATCGCCAGGTGGCCATGGGTCAAGCAGTTAACCAACCAAGAATAGGGGTTAATAACCAACAATAGTAGGGGATATAAGGGATATACCAGCTATATATGGCTATGGAGATAACAACCAACAATCATAGGGAAAACAATGGCTAATTGATAAGGGAACCAGGGGGACTAAGGGTTTTGACCCACTGCCAGGTGAGAACAAGCAATCATGATTACATTCCGGTACTCTAAAACCGGTTGGGGAACTTCTTTTCCCAATGTGCCATGTACGAATGTTGGGTTGTCCAGCCAGGTATGTTTGATCACTACAGGGCTCTAGCTGTGGTGAATCATGGTCCATGGTTACTCATGGTGAAGAAACATGTAAAACCAGCCAATAAATCTAATAAGCAAACATCCAAGCATCCTGGCTAAGCAAGGAGTTGAAACATGGAACTGGCTATGGGTCAAAACCCCGTACCCCTGGTTCCCCTATCATTAACCATTATTTTCCCTTGAGTTTGTTGGTTATTATCTACCATTATTGGTTGGTTAATATTGACCCATGGCCAACTAAGTTAATCATGGTTAGCACCCCAGCATCGTTGGGCCCCACATCACCCAACGATCTGGAGCGACGTATTAGTAGAAGTCGTGGCAGCCCAAAAAGCAAGGCCCAGATCTGCAAGTTGATGTGCGTAGGCAAAAAAAACAATGAAATCTTCTCATAGATGTTCAAAAATAATGATAATCAAACTGATTTATGGAAATAAAAAATGCTATTATTTTTAATGACAATGATGATCATGAAAATATCTCATGTGTGTGTGAATGGAAATGTAGTTCAATATGTAAATGTACATGTAGATGTACCTGTTAATGCAAATATATATGTAAATGCAAATTCACATGTAAGGTTAAATGTAATATGTACATGTAAATGTAATTGTAAATGTGCATATGAAATATATCTAAACAGGTGTATGTAAATGTATTTGAATATGAACATGTATATGTAAACGATATGTATTTGTAATTGCGAATGAAAATGAACATTTCAATGTAAATGTAAAAGACATGTAAATGTAAATATATGTATATATATGTACATATATGTGTAAATATACGCATGTGTAAAACATGTGCGATCAATATCGTCCATGCTAGTCATGATGTTATTCCAATTTTTGTTTCACCACCTTACGACCAGGGGCACCACTGTGATGGGCGAACGGTTGGCCTGTGCCGTTCACCTTTTCGCCCTGCTGTCAACCAGCAGATATCACTGGCAATCAGTGACACCATTGGCTTCACATGAGCCTTTGTGGATTTCCAAATGGCAAGCTGGGTCAAGCAGTTACCCATCCATATTAAGCAACAATTTCATAGGGAAAACTGCCTGGTTAATGATAAGGGAACCAGGGGGACTAAGGGTGAACTGACCCACAGCCAAATGATGTCTCTGGAACACGTAGGAAACTGTAGAAACCCTTGGATGTGTTGGACCCGAGTCATTGCGCGGTCCAGGTGCCATGGGGATGAATCTGGTCAGCGGATACGAGTCGTCCGTTCGGACCTCAGCGGAGCATTGGACTCTTCACAGCCTAGGAACGTAGTCAGGAGGGGAAAGATGGGGAAAGTGAGGGCGTAGCTCAACATGGAAAATCTGCGAGAAATGTGACGCATATGCCTTTGAGGGCATCCGCTTCTAAGCTGGAGAATGTCATCCATTGAAGCAGCTGTCCATGTCTTGCCTCGAGGGGCGATGCAACTTCGATGATCATAAGTGGGGCCCACACTGGGTGAACAAACTTCGGGAACCACAACCACGAAGTGGGATGCACCGCACAATTCGCCTGGAACCGAGAACAGCTAAGAACAGCCAAGAACAGCCACAGCAATGGTTGAAAGGAGAGAGCAAGGGCAGGGACACGCAACCATTTCACTGAGATCGTCAACGATTTTGTCGCACCTTGATCACTCCTTTAAGAACAGGGGATCCGGATTGAACCCATTATTTTCACTGCCGCGCTTGGGGTTTGGTGCACCTCTTGCTGTTGATGTCACTGCTTGTGTAGGGCTGCTCATGAGTCCATGATGGCTGTAACAAGAGCAGTGGTAGATCCATTCTTTGGTTAAATCCGCTTGCAACATATACCTGGTGGTGAAACCAAACAATTGGGTACCATTAGGAGAAGTGATCAAGCATTATCAAGCCTTATCATATTTGTTTCACCTGAGCGTAATTAATCATGATTGTGGTCGAATGTTATGCAATGATGGTGATTTTCGGCCTATTATCAGCTAGTAGATGAATCATTACAATCAGCCAACAGTTGATGAATATCAGGGAATCTATGACTAACCAGCTAGTAGGAAAACCAGTATTAATCCATGATCAGTTAGTAGATAAACCTATGATCAACCATAAACGTATGGGTTCGTCAACCATTTTATCAACCATTATTAACCATTATCAACCATAGGCGACTAACCTATGATCAAACAGTCTTAACCTATGGGTTATGGGAAAACCATCATTATTCGTCTTAGCCACTATTAACCCGTATCAACCAGTATTAACCTATGGGTTCATCAACCATTCCCATCAACCATGCCCATCAACCATTCCCAAGGACATTGCGTTCCGGCTTGCGCTGCTCATCACCTTTTGCGTCGTTGCTGGGCGGGGAACTTTCTGCAGAGTTCCTCCCCGGAAGAGTTCAACAAGGGTGAAACCAGGGTTTTTTCATGGTAAACCAGGGTTGTTTCATGGTAAAATAGGGTTGTTTCATGGTAAACCAGGGTTGTTTCATGGTAAACCAGGGTTGTTCCGTGGTAAACCAGGGTTATTTCATGGTAAACCAGGGTTGTTTCATGGTTAACAATTGGTTAAGAATGGTGAAATAATGTTAATCATAGAATGGATGGTTGAACATTAGTGAAATATGGGTTCTTTAACTGTGAATAGCGGGTGAGTAGTGGTTGAATGATTTTGGGGTTGTTTAACTGTCATTGACCAGCTAAGAATGACAAATGATGGCTGATTGGTGGTTGACCATGGTTTATCATGCTCTGTCAATGGTTAACTGATGGTTTTCCATCGGTGAATTGATGATTTGTGAAATGGCGAGCAAGGTGGTTGATGATGGTTAGTGGGGATGATGAGCAGCACATGATGATGGGAAATCCCCTGGTTTATGATGGAGCATGATTGTTCATTCTAAATTTATGGTGGATTAGTGTTTTTTCATTGTGATGAGCCAAGAAGAAATAGATACAAAACTGTCTATTAGTGGTTAATACTGGTGAATCAGTGATTAATCATAGTCACTCAATGGTTGATGAATAGGGGATGGCAAGTAAAAATAGTGGCCAAGAATGACTAAGTGATGGTTTGCAAATGGTTGATGCTGCTTGAGATTTGTTGAACTTGTTCAAGACTCAACGACAATGATTGAGAACGGTTGCTAGTGCTTCAGAGTTCAGAGCGGTTGACATTGATGGATGACATTTCAAACGGGGTGACAATGACGAAGGGCGCTTGATTGTCGTTGGCAGAGATTGAGAACGGTTGATATATATATATATATGTAGGTATTGTTTGAGAATGTTTGACATTGCTCTATCATAGTTGATTAGGATTATGGCTGATAACATTCGACAACGTTTGAGAAATTTTGATAGTGTTTAAGAATGGTTGATATTGTTTCACAATGGTTGATGATGTTGAACATAGTGGATTACGGTCGTCAATGATCGAGAGTGGTTGCTAGTGATAGTGGTTGATAACGATAGATGCTGGTTGATGCAAGGGGATTCATAAGCAACAATGAGTCACCAAGTGAGCCTACTTTGGCGAGCTGAGCTGGAAGAAACCCAGCGAGGTTTGGATGACATAGTTGTGCCAGTGGCGATTTTCCACCGCTCGTAGCTCTACTTCAAAGTGCTGGATGCCCTCAGAGATGGGAAGCCCCTGGTCATCCAGCTGGTCAGGGGACCATACCAGCTGCGGTGAGACCCAGATTTCTGCATGCTGCGCCTGCTGCGCGGCGCAATGAGGTGATTTGCCTGTTCTTTACCATTCGATTCCTTGCTGCCAGACAGGGATTCCTCTTGTGAGCCAGTTTCTCAGGTGTACAGTGGTGCGAAATGCTGTGCACTGTGCCCAGTAGCGAATGGCGCAGTTGAATGGCGCATGTTTTTCACGGCCAGGGATCGTGATGAATCTGATGGTACTTGATCTCAAGTGTTTGCTTCTGTCCTCTTCGTTGCTCAGCAATCCCTTGACCGTTCCCATGCCATGTGGGCGTCGAAACTACAGTAGAGCCGGCCCAAAGTAAGGTCGCATCAGATTCGGAAAGAAGCCACCTGAGCTGAAGAGTTGAAATGCCCAACCAATTATATCGGTACACCTAGAGTCAATCAATGGGGAAACAAACCACATTAATCCGCAGACAAATGATAGTAATTGGAAGCTGCTGAGGGGAGTTTATCCATGGGGAGGTCTACAGAAGCACTGGCTCCGCTAAGGCTTCCGACGATCAAACCAGGAATTTCGGCGTACCATGCGTGCAGAACTCTGTTGCTATTTGTTGTTGTTGTGGTTGTGGTTTTTGTTTTTGTTGTTGTTGTTGTTGTTGTTGTTGCTGCTGCTGCTGCTGCTGCTGCTGCTGCTTTTTTTTTTTGTTGTTGTTGCTGTTATTACTATTAATTACTATTGTAGTTGTTAAGAATTGGTTACATTCCAACCATTCTCGCGAATCTCTCTAGTCCTTCTCCATTGCTGGGTGACCACAACACATGATAGGCAGTGCCTGCCACTGCCTCAACCAGAAGCTGTGGTGTAGAGCCTTGAGTTCCCGATATTCGTTGCGCAGCTCGGTACCTTTCAGAAAGTAGTTGTATAACAGTTGTTCGGAAAATGTATACCTGTTCAATATTGGATTCAATACTTGTTTTAGAATCCATTCATTGAACCACCCTAGTTGTATATTATAACTATTCGTTAGCCAACAGTCATGTTCAGCAAGTCAACTAGTCTATCACAGCTTATTCTTATACTACCGTCAGGATGCTCGTCATAGTTGGTATCAGAAGACACGTGATGCATCGTTGTAGTTGTAGCAGTTGATTGTATCCGAACTGATTTGTTAGAGGTATCCACAAGCATTGTACTGTATATCCCTTATTGTTGCTTACCGTTGCGTCCCATTTAGCAAAGCTATTGGTTGGCTATCCCTTATTTGACTATCAGTCGTCAATAGAATGGTTATTTAAGTCAATACTAATTGCGAATCATATCCATGAATAGCGGTAACCATACAATTATTCACGGCCACTATGGTTAATCTCCCTATTATCCTGGTTAATATCCCTATGCTTAATATTAACTAGGAACCCCAGGGACATTACCGTGGTTATAGGCAGAATAGATTTAAACATATACCATTAACCATTCATTGGGATTCAATGATACTACTGTAGACTTACTTAATCATCAGTCAACAACCATTCTTAACCATGGTTAATCTCCCTGTGACAATTTTTCAATATACCAATTTGAATCATTTTCCTGACCCCATGATTGAAATTACTAATCACAACATATGACCAATATCCCTATGATTACCGTTATTATCCCTACTATACACCTTCATCACCATTTTGGATATACATGATATACCATCATCAGCCATTATTATGAACTATGAACCATAAATGACACTTGTTAATCATTATTATCAATTTATATTGACACCATTATTACTATTACTAACCCTATGGTTGATAAACCATATGATCACCACTATGAACCATCCTTGATTAACCATTGTTGATCGTTTATATTAACACCATGATTAATAACCATCTTTATTAGGCATATTTACTGACCCCATTATGATTAACCATCATGAATGAATCATCATGATCAACTATTCACGATCAATAACACTTATTAACCATTAGCTAGTATGGCTGTGGGTCAAAACCCCGTACCCCTGGTTCCCCTATCATTAACCTTGTCTTTTCCTTATAGTCTTGTTGGTTATCATCCCCCATGAACGTTGGTTAATCAACTGCTTGACCCATGGCCATACTATTGCTGGAGGTGTTTTTTTGTATCCATAGGGTCCCAGGGTTAACCATTAGCTAATCATTTACCATTATTAACCATTAAGCATCAATTACGATCAATAACATTACTATCATTACGATCATTAGTTCTTAACCATTACCTTATTAACACTTATTAGCCATTAGTTATTAATCATAATTATTAACAAGTATACCATTATGATTAATTGCCTGTGCTTAACCCTAGGACCCTATGGTTCATGGCATCCAAGCTGGAGCTTTGTGCCAGGCCTCAGCGGGCCAGCGCCGAAGCCGGCGCCCCCCACGGCAGGTGTTTGAAAAGTTCGGCAGTCGTAACAGGGCGGCTGCCAGGTGGTAGCAATGGTAGGGTGAGTTCATCATGGTTGATGAGTCCTGTATGATGATGATGATGATGATGATGATGATGATGATGATGATGATGATGATGATGATGATGATGATGTTGTTGATGATGATGATGATGATGTTTGATACTGGTTCATAGGGTTAATCACGGTAGTTGGATACGTGGTTAGAAGGGGAGTCATTTCCATTAAACACTATTGATGGTGAGTGATGCTTCCCGATGGTCAATCACGAGCAATTAATTGCTGCTGGTCAACGATTTCACGTTCATTATAGGGTGTAGCAGTATCCTAAAACTTGCCAAAACCAACCATTCTATTATACAACATCAAGCTGGTCCTTTGTAAGACATCAACATTAATCGAGTAGGTTGATGGCTTCGATGTTCTTGTTGTCGTTGGGGTCACTTTCGTTATTCTTGTTGCTGCTGTTGTTGCGGTTGTCGAGGTTGTAGTTGTATCCAAGCGTGTGCACCACCACCACCGCCACCACCACCACCGCCACCGTAATCGTAATCATAATAATAGGAGTTGTCATCATCGTCCTCCTCCTCATCATCGCGATCATTCACCATCTAAGCATTATATAACCATCATCGACCAGTCCTTGCATTGACCATCATGAGTTGTAGCGAAGGCAGTACTTGTGTAGCTTTAGCTGGTGACATCCACGATGTCGGTCTTGTCCGCTGACTTCCTCGAAACCAAGCAGCATGGATGATGTTGGGGATGAACGCCAGCTTTAATGATCGTCGACGACACTGAGAAGTGGATGATGATGACGACGACGACGATGATGATGATGATGATGATGATGATGATTATGATGATGATGATGATGCTGCTGATGATGATGATGATGATGACGACGCTTTATGGTGAGGATGGTGATGACCCAGGTGAGCGGATACGTTTGATGAGGCTATCAGACATCACCAGCGCAGACACTTTGGTTCAAGTTCTCAGCTTTTGTCACAACGAGCGGTTCTGGTGAATGGTACAAAGATTCGCTCATGGCTTTACTCAATTTGAATGGAGCCACAAAGCAACAGCTACTCGTACGGTCAAGATATTCGTTGACGCGTAGATTGAAAAGAGTCGGAACCGAAGCTGAACCATGGATCATAATAGAAATAATCGTGGATTAATGATAGAAAGTTTCACAACACATTCTCAGCATTGGATTTCTCAAAAGAAATAATCATAGGCTGGTGATTTGCCAGCACGCCACTTGGCGCCAAGCCGGGAAGCTCAGCTCAGCTGGCTCAGCAGTTGCAGGTGGTCCTTCACCGTGGGGCGTGGGAGCCGACCATGATGCTTGCTGTAGTGATAGCTGGTGGCTTAGAGAGGTAAAACCTGGTTACTGCAATGATGGCAGGTGGCTTCTAGACTTAAAGCTCCGTTGTGGATACACATGGAACTGATCCCAAGGCTACTTGACATTCCTGCAGAGCAGTTTTGCCATGTTTGGTACTGTGTGCAAGATCAGCGCATGGATCTCTACCCACAGATGGAGACCAAGACGACTAAGATGACTACTCCGCTTCACAGTTGCCACTGTGTTGATGCCATCATTGCAACTGCCTTTCCATGCTCTATGAAAAATTTTTGAAAGGGCAATCGTATGGTCCTTGCTGTTGGATTGGGGGAAACAAGGAGTTTGCTCGATGTCGTTCTCCCTGCGGGTCCATCTTTTCCAGGCTGATCGCAGGAGTTTTGTTTGCCCACGACTTTGGGATCCAACCAGTCTCGGTGTCTCAAAAATGCGGATGTTCAACGAGAACCAAGACTTTTTGATCACTACTTGTTGGATCCCAAAGTCCTTGGTTCACATGTTCCAGATGCGTGCCCTTCTCCCATGGCATTTATCAACACCTGGACGCTTTCGATCAACTCGTTGCCGAGGCATGACCGAGACCTAGGAGCAGTGGTAAGGATTCGCAGTGGCGGAAGGAGCAATCGATGTGTTTGGGGATGTTTGGGGGATGGATGGTGGATAACAGTTGGTGATGATTCATCATGGTTATAAACATCGGGCATAGTTACATCGTACATCTTGATCAGATGATTATGACCGTTATCAGTTGTGGTTAGTGATGGATACCAGTTAGTGACGATTGATTATTATAACCAGACCAGATAAATCGGTGGATGAGCCAATGCTTCGACCAGTAGCTGGTCTGGTTCGAACAGCCATCGATGGTTATCAGCCGCTATCATGGGACGACCATCGATGACGGCTTGTCCATGGCCATGATGTATCCCCATAGTTGGTTTGTTTCCCTATTGACCATAAGTGGCAATGGATCAATATCAACCAACCAATTTCATGGAAGACAATCAACGATTTCATAGGGAAAACAATAGTCAATGATGGGGGAATGAGGGGTACAGGGTTTTGACCCACTGCCAAATGGGAAAGGTTTGGGGTTTGCCACCATTTCTGGATGAGAATGAAACCTGGTTGTTGGTGCATGACCTCATGTTGGGTCCACAAATGTGCACCTTCAATTCATTCCAGAATGGTCATGGGGTCGGGGGAAAGGACATTTTTTGCAAGTAAACTATGTTTTGGTCACTCGGATATCACTAAGAAGGAGATATGATATATTTCATCCAGGTTGTCGCGGTGAAAAGGGATATCACTCCCATGGGACTAAGGAGGAGATATGATAAATGTCTAATCAAGGTTGTAGTAAGGATATGCTTCTGCTCTCAGCAATCCTGGGGTCATTGCTATGTGTGGGGCTATCAACAACCAATGCCAGGCGAATAGGAGTACAACCACGGGGACTCTGGTGGTGAACATGAGTCTTTCGTACCACCGGCTGTGCCATAAAGATCGCTGGTCTAGCTCTGTACATGTTTGCATCTTGGATGGTTGGAGGGTCCCTAGGTTCAGGCCCATCTGGAGCCACACTCTGGAGCCACCGAGATCCAAGAAATTTCTGTCCCCGATCTGTCGCGCTTGGCCCTTGAGGATGTGCCCATCCAGAGGTTGGTGGCTCTGCCTTCCACTGGTGGTGGCGGAGCTGTGCCCCACGGTGGAACTGCAGGGCGAGGCGACCGAGCAGCTGAAGAAGTTCATGGTGCTTGGTTCATAGTGGTTGGTTCATAGTGCTTGGTTCATGGTGGTTGGTTCATGGTGGTTGAGTTCATGGTGGTTGTGACATGTTGGCAATTGCAAGGAGATAATGATCATCATGAAGCTGAGCTGTGAATGGTCAATTGTAGATTCGTACTTGAGGTTGCTGAGTGATGAACTATGCTGCGAAGCATGTTCTTTAGTATTAGCATGTTTGCCCAAGAAAGTCTTCATGCAACTCGTAACCATTGATGTAAACTTGGGCTTCACACAGATTCTCTCTTTCAACCCACAACCAATGATGAACGAGTCTGCCTTGCTCAGTCGCGAATCGCCTCCACACCTTATGGAGACGAAGACTGTCCCGCATTTTACGTTCCCAGTTCTGGCAAGGCCTGCGAATGCGTTTTTGTGTTGGCTTTTGGTTGATATGATGTGGGAAGATGGTACTTTATATAGCCGTAGCCGACAGCAATACGAAGGGTTGAAATCAGCAACAAAAGTTGGGTAGAACTAGTGGAAGAAAGAAGATCGAGCCTGGGCATGACAAGTAGTCGGTCCCAAAGCCACACAGCCGAACCCCTGGAAGTTTTGCCATCAAAGTGATAGAAGCTGGCCTGTAGCATGCGACACCAACAGTAAGCTAGAGAAGATGTTTTTTTTCTCAAACTGGCGGTAAAGGAGATGGATTCCAGTGATTTTTTTCGGCCAACTTTCAGACGGTCGCAAGTTTCACGACTGGGAAAGCATCGCATCGCGGCCATAAACACAAAATGGCTGGTCTTTCCAGGAGAGTTGTCCGAGTGGGACTTTGCAGATAGGAGACATGGAGGGTGGAAGATGCTTGGCAGTGTGACATTGCTGGATGCTGGGTTTTTTTACAACAAGCTGGTAGTTGTTGACAGCTCTCATCATCGTCGTCGTCGTCGTCGTCGTCGTCGTCGTCGTCGTCGTTGTCGCCGCCAACATCCATGAAGCTGGGAATCTATGTGAAGGGCTTCGTAAAATCAGAGATGCCAACCTTTGCATGTTGCTTCCGAGTATCCATGGCGAGGTAGACAGTCTCCGACACTTGGGTTTTTTGCCGTTTCCCCGTGTTGAAAACTAGCGTGTGTGGTGGTTTTTGGAGGTCTCGAATTGGCCCTGTCCAACCCCCAGCCACTGAGAACTGAAAGCTATGGATGTGCGTGCCGTGTTCTACGTGCCACGGCCCATTGGTGTCTCTTCTGGGGAGAAGGCCGGGCGAGCGCTCTGCACTGATCACCCAGGAATCCTCCAAGCAGCTCCTCCCCTCAGTTGTTGGTAAAACCATTGGACCAACTGATGGGTTTTTCCTATGGGTAAGGCCACCGCCAAGGATAACAGGCAACTTGCTGGACAACGGACCAAGGGACATCGCATGACATCAAGAGCTGCAGTGGAGCATTCATCGCTGAGGTGCTAGGTGGTTGGCAAGAACATAAACCATCAATCCCACATGGTTGGTGACTCAAAGATAGAAAAGAAACAAGAAATACTGCTAAAGTGAGGGACAGATGATAACCCAACCACGATCAACATCCATCAACTACGTGTGTGCGTGTGACTGCCAATTTTGGGCAGATCATTCCCAGCCGTGGCTCGAGTTTTCACAAACCCGTGCGCGTTGCACAGGACCTCTACACCTCAGCTTTTCAAGACTTGCACCGCCGTGACCTCTACCTCATGGTAAAGGCAGGTTTGGGTAGCGATGGAAGCTAAGATAAACTTTCAATGAATGCTGGTTAATAATGGTTAATGGTTAATAATGGTTTATGATAATGGTTAACAATGGTGGTTAATGATGTATAAAAACGGAACACATGGTGATGAATGATGATGGGAATCCAATGGTGGTTCATGATGGTCAATCAGGATTGATCATGGTAATTATTGATGATTCAGAACAGTCAATGATAGTTTTTTGATATGGGTGTTTCTCAGAATAAGGGTACCCCGAATCATTCAACATGAATCATTTTTAGTCATAAACCTACAATAACTCTGTGCGTTCCCAACTTTAAGAAGGTTCCGCAGTGGTTCTCCATGATTTTTTATGGTTAATGGCTATTCCAACATGATAACCTTGTGGTTCCGCCATGACTGCTGATGGTCAAATTCATGGAGGAACAGTCAGTGACCATCAGCAGCGGCCAACAGTTTGTCACTGAGATAGTCATCCTTGTTGATATGACTTCTCGGGCAGACATTCGCCATGCCGTCGTTCATCTTTCGGGTGCCCGCAGTCAAGGAGTTGATGCCTTGAAAAAATCGAGTTAGGACACTTTGGGATCAAGATCAGACATGGAGGATGTTAACCCCGGATTAAATAGCCCCCAAGAACCTCCTGATTGCTTCATGGGGGGGTATCCCCTAAGAACTCCCGTTAAAATGGTAACCCCCCCAAAATAGCCCTAGGGTTTGTTAATCCGGGGTTATTAACATGGGTTAGCATTAGACATGAATGTGAAACATCCAACAGATGTATATTCTGCCGCCCTAAGGGATCACGGGTCCCGCGGATCAGTGGGAGCGCCCTGCCGCACTGCCGCGGTCAGGTGCTTCATGCCAATGCGGTGATGCTAGAGCCTTGGAATGCCAAGGACGGCTACCACCCGGGTTGAAACTATACGAAACTAACATGGACGTTTTTTGATATAGGGGTACCCCAAAATGATTACTGTACATGGTCAATAAAGGATAATCCCGGCGTCCCCCTATGGCTTGAGAAACAGCCACATAGCAATGGAAAATCACCATCCTCAATGGCACATATGTTGGATTTTCTATTGCTAGGATTACCAGAGGGTATTCGGGTGGTTTGTTAATTCCAATTTGGCATGCCAATGATTGCTCATGAATCAACAGTTATCTACTTGGAGGACGATCACTAACCTTATTCGTTAACCAATAATAATGATAATCATGAATAAGCACCATCAAGTGAATTATGCTAACCATGATGGCAGTAACATTGTCGACCTTGCTAGCAAATCGCAAATGACGCTTGCTCATTGCAAATGATGCCTTGATTCTTCATCGCGTTCTACAGCAATGGTTCACAACGATTAACGTGGTAGGTAATGGCTAATGATGCTGGGTTGAGAATTGCTGATACTTTGGCCAATGGACCGCTCACTAAGGTCAACACTCCTTAGTCACAATTGATCAACCGTCACAATTGATAGTTGGTGCTCAATGATGGTGGATCAAGGGGCAGGTCAACAGTGATGAAGAGTTGTAAGTCATGTTTCGCAAGCACTGAGTCAATATGATAGCAGGAATTTGGTGATGAGAGTTATGGACAACCAGCAAATAGTTATATTCAGTACTTGTATATAAAACAGACATTTATCTCCGGAGCTCGTCAACGTACCCACGCTGTAGCGGTGTGTGCGTTTGTGTTGGGTACGTCCTTGGCTAGAGCAGTGGTTAGAAGCTACCATGAAGACTGACAATGGGTTGTAAGTCACATGTGCTGGGGCTGGGATCAGTTGGGGAATGCCACTCTTAAAGAGGAAAATAATCATTAACCACTATAATTCCGGATGAATCCCCCTGGAATTCCCAATAAATCCCCCAGGAATCCCCTATAAATCTCTCAGGAAGAGATCTCAAAACCCTCATCCAGCGAACTTGGGACGAACATGGGAGACTTCGCCAGGAGAATCACTACGACTTCCTAGATCTTTGCAGGACAGCGAGCGCCGCCGCGAGCGCGCCGAAACGCCGCCGTTGCCACTGGGTCGTTACCAGGAGCTTGGGCCTCTTTGTCATCCCGAGCTTCGATCTCAAGTACTTCTTTCAGGCAGCGAAGCGGCACCAGCCCGAAGCGGCCAGCCATTGGTAGCCACGAGTGGCTATGGGTCAATATTAACCAACCAATTATTGGGGATAGCCATGATTCAACACTCTGAACAATGGCAATACTAAACTACTAATGGCTGCAAAATGATTGAATGTCAATAAAATGATTCACTCTTAACTACTATTTTTCAGCGTAATTGGCAATTATGAATCATCGTTGATCATCATTGATATTAATCATCATTTCTCAGGTTTTTCAAAAACCTCAACTGGCTTATTGGCTTATCAGCCACACGCAATTATAGAAGAGCTGTTGAGCACTTGGGTTGATGATAGTATGCTGGTTTGTCTGTTGGTGATCTATCTAAGATTGAATGGCACCATTTTCGATATTTGCTAGAGCAACCGGATGATCTACTACATAAGATGCCCTTGGATTCTGGATGGGTCAGAAAAACAAATAACTTACTACGCCACAATCATTTGCCGAATCATTGCGGATACGTTCACAACTACCCAGCTTGAATGGTTGTTGACCAGCACCTTCCCGACAGGAAAGCTGGTTGATGCGAAACTCACTGGAGAGGGAAAAGGACATGCTGATGCATTTTGACAACCTACTCCTGAGCGTTCCCGCCTCAGCATTTCAGATAGCCTCCCAGTGATGCCATCTTTCAGCTGGATCTTTCGCCACGTTCCGCAATGCGGATACGTGCGATGCTGGTTCAGGGTCATGCTTGCAGCGCCAACAACCAACTTCTGGGCCCCCAATCAATATTTTGGTGGCAAAAAAAACCAATTTGTGGTGGAAAATTCCAGTGGTGGCCCAGAATCCAGCAATACCAGGCCAACCATCGCCTGAACCAACCACGCAGCACCACCCAGCACCACCGCTGCAACGCCCCGAGACCCGAAGCTCGGATCCCATCCTGGCGTGGACGGTGAACTACGCCTTGCCGTTGAATGAAACCATCCGACCAACGCCCAAGGACCAGCAGTGTGACCAGCAGTGGTCGGAGTTGCCATCACTGCGGATATGCAAGTGGTGTTTTGTGCCCTAGGCAGTTGGTTATGGGTCAAGCAGTTAACCAACCAGTGATGAGGGATAATCACCAACAATAATAGGGAAAACAAGGGTTAATGGTGGGGGAACACGGGGTACAGGGTAGGCAATCCATTCTTTGTTGGAGAACTGTTATCTACGCCCGGGTTCTCGCAACAGTGAATGGTTTCCAGGTACTAACAAGAACGGACACTTGGCCGATCAACAATGGCCAGGTACTACTATCGTCATCAATCAACAATGTCTGGTGGTTCGGCAGTTGATATTAACCATTATTACCAACCCTGGATCAAGCTAAATCACTGGTTGATTAGTAGGGGGTATGCCCGCAAAAGCCAACTGATTTCCCATTAAAATGGTCCCCTCAATTAATCTAGGGTCTATTCATCCGGGGTCAAGATCATACGCCTGTGGGTCAAAGCCCTGTACCCCTGGTTCCCCTATCATTAAGCATTGTTTTCCCTATTATCGTTGGTTATTATTACCCAATTATTGGTTGGTTAATATTGACCCATAGCCATACATCATGCTTGATATTGACCACAGTAGCAGTTCATTGGCATTCTTTAGCCATCTCTCCAGGATTCTTGGCAAGCGGATGATTCGAGGCTGGTGCATTCGTGAGGTCAGAAAGAAGCAAAGAGATGGTGGTTTCTCAAGCCTTAGGGGTACCCCCAAAACAGGTTGGTTTATCACTATAAATGATTAAACAAGGATGATAACTGGGGTACCCCTATTTTGAGAACTCCCCAGTGTCACTGATGGCTTGCAATAATTGATTAGGGCCATAGCAACCAGCAAGAACCAACAGCGATGGTAGAATTGATGGCAGACTAATGTGGCTGTGGGTCAAAACCTGTACCAATGGTTCCCCTATTATAAACCATTGTTTTCCCTATTATTATTGTTGGTTATGAACCCCCATTATTGGTTGGTTAATATTGACCCATAGCCACATGTTGAACCCGCAAAACCGGAAAGGAACAGATCCACCCGAACACCCGAAGGACGTTGCAGCTTGGATCATTCATTCGCGGTCCCACAGCACTGCACCCGTTGCTGAGCACTCGCCACAGGTCGAGTCGCGGTGGCTGTGGAAGCGACCGTGGAAAGCGATATGTAACAACTACTTCCAGATGATCCTTGATAGTGGCAGATCTATAAACCACCTTTATGTACCTTAAATAGTTGGTGAATTATTTGCATAGATCTACCATGAAGCAAACCATTCAAAATCAACGATCCTCGAAGTCTTGTTGCACATGAAAAAGAAACATACCCTGTGGCAAAATGAACCTAGAAGTGTACATAGTAATGTACAATCCACCATTGATGGTTGACCCAAGAGACATGCCAGATAATCAGCTGATGTTTTTACCCATGAATTTCTTGTAAACTTGTGACCATTGAAGCCGGATGGTCTCCCCAGGTCGTAGTTCTCCAGCAACCAGCGTCTACAGCAGGCGTCAAATCTACTTCTCGATGGTCACCGCATTGCGGAAAGGCCATTTTCGCCGTGAGTGGCAGAATGTTGGAAGCTCAGACAACTGGTGGATGGTAGATGAATGTAGATGTAAGGCATGGCGACATACGGGTGTTTCTCAAGCCAAGTTTGAGGTACCCCGAAAATGCTTGGTTTATTACTAGAAATAGGCTACGAAGCTGAATGATTTGGGGAGACTCCTATTTTGAGAAACGTCCATATGCAGATTCATCTATGTACATGATACATCATTGTACTCCGAACCAGCAGGATGTCGAAGCAGAAGGCCAGTTTTATTCTAGCTGTTTTGATGTGCTGCACGGGTTGGCCGAGGCATCCAAGAGCTTTTTGCGACCGTTCCTGTTGCCAGTGGATCTGGATTCCAGAAGATCAGACACGGACGTGGCATGGTACATGGCACTGGCTGGGGCCCAAGCAGCCGTACCAATCAGAAGCCATTCATCATGATTGAGGCGCTGGTTGATCATGGTTAATGGTGGCCACCTAATGCTTAATACTACGGATACTGACAACATGTCACAAGAACCGCAAAACTGCAACTGCAGCCATAGCTGCAAGCTGTGGTTCAAGGCGCCCACATTCTTTTTTAGTAGAACATGGCACTGTGGCATGGTCAATTCTGGAGACCGTTGATGGAGGGAACTGTTGAAGAGTCTCTGACTACGTATGCTGATCCAAACAAACAGTTTGTGGGATCATGAAGATGACTGCGGTCCTGGTATGGCGCTCTATTTCCGTTCCAAAAAAGGGGTTGTCTCTCATGAGAAGGATCCCTGGTTGGTGGTTTCAAACATTTTCTATTTTCCCTATTATTCATTAACAACTGGTTGGTTGACTCATATTTTTCACAGGGGTGGGTCCACCACCAACCAGAACCCTTGGAAACACAGAGGAGAGAGGTCAGACGGATTGCTGCAGGCTGAGACCGCGTGGGCACCCTTTCCAACAGATATCAAGGAACCCAAGGCCGGGGGCCCCGGCAGCCTGCACTTCTTTGCAAGGACCAGAGGTGGCTGGCAGTGGCAGTCCATGGATTGGCGGTGGCGAAATGTTGCTATGCCCATTTCTTCCCAAAGGTGATCCCCCCAGAAATGGATGGTGAAGTACCCAGCGGTTGCTGATGGTAAGCCTTAGTTCTTTTGCCAAGCTGCCAGGACCTGGAGAGCTTGCAGAAGTGGGGAGCTTTTGATGGTTGGATTGGCTTCACAACTCCTCCGACCTCACACTTTGGTATCGCCGACACCAACCATCAGGTGCGCGATGGCCATGGGGCGATGCCAATCAGTCATGGCCATGCCAATCAGTCAAGAGATTGGCTGACAAGGCATTCGAAGCCTCCAAGCCCTGCATAGCTTCCCAAGTTTTGGGTTCCCAACCGTGGGGGGCCTGTGGGTCACGTGGTTTGGTCAGCAACGACAGGCCACGGTCTTGACCATGCCTGCTGGGGACCTGTCGGAGAAACCGCCTGAAGTGAAGTCCGAGTTTCCCAAGTGCTTGAAGGCGCAGCCAGTGAGTTCAGCTCAGGAAAACGACACCTTGGTACCTCGGGGGGATGGTTAAGAATGGTTCTATACTGGTTCAAGATGGTTATCAATGTTCACAATGGTCATAATTTTTATAGACTCCGCTTAATAGATACTGACAACATCTAACAACCATCGCTGCTCGCTGTTGTCATTGTCTTAGTAAACTAAACAAAGTATCGGTTCACAGCCGGCTGAATGTTTCGAGAATCTCAAAAAGCCCAGAGTGATACACCCAACAGCATGACTCCCATGGTTGCCAGTCATTACTTAAGGTTTTAGCTACATGCGCCGAAGCAAGTGGGTCGCAGCCTATGAGCCAATAGGATTTACTTCACACTCCTGGCTGGGGGCTCTTGAAACCTCGGGAAGCAACTTCATTTGGTCATGCGCAAAGGCCGTCCGTGAACTTTTGTCGTGTTGTTTATCTAATGTTTCGTTGTCAGCCGTTCCCATTGTGGCAATGACAATGTGATACCACCAGAAAAAGGGTTTGTCCAGAAATGGTACTTCCTACTAGCCATCCAAGTTCATAAAGTGAAACCACCAGTCAGCATGTGAGGCCGCCCCCCCGCAGATGCTTGTGCGGCGACCAGTCTGTCTGTGAGAGAAGAATTCTGTGAAGCACCAAAAGTGAAATGAAACCACCAGTGAAACAGTGAAACTAACCAGTGGTTCAGAACCCACCAGAAATGGTACCATCCAAGTTCGTGACCACTAGTGAAACCACTAGTAGGGTTTCCAACTACATAACCAACTCATTGATGTTCATAACCACTAGTGAAATCACCGGTGAGTTGGAGGGTACACCATGGACCCAACTAGTTCACCATCTTCACCTGGCCTGTCACCCCGCTCCGCCAGGAAGAAAGTGGAGTAGGCGCAGCCACAGACACACCCCGGGTTGAGGATAGGATGGGGTACGGGTCACTAGTGGTCATTACTTAATGGTCTTGACTTCATATGACTTCAATCTGGTTGGTGTTTTGAAACATTTTTCTACATCTTCCCTAGTTTGGGACGGTCTGATTAACTCAAATTTTTCAGTTGAAACACTCAAGCAGCAACAAATCCAAACAACAATGGGATGTGAACAGGCATGGGTACATGATACCCATAGCCAGATTCAAATCTCATGGAAGTTCACATCCCGCTTGAGCGTTTGAGAATGGCTTCGATAACCTATTCTTTCTCTGGTTTTTCGCTGTGCCAAGAGCCCAACAGATCCCAACAGGTCCGGTAGGCCTTAAGGACATCCCATCAGCCTTTCATCAGCTTTTTGCAGGTGAAATCTGATGAACTTTTTCTGTGCAGAGGTAATTTCTGGTGAACGCTGAAATGGTGATTTCACAAAACAGGGGTAGCCCTGAATCATCCAATAGTAATCACTGGTAGTAAAAAAACTAAGCAATTTTAGGGGTTCCTATGGCTTGAGAAAGCCTCAAATGATCACAGGTTGCAATTATCAACCATTTTTGTCCCACTATCATTGTTGGTGAACTTATCCGCATTGTTGGTTAACTGCTTGACCCAGCTCGCCATCGTTCCAGGTTGCAATTACAAGAGCAAGAAGATGAAGCTCCTGCAATTCGGCTTCACCGCCTTGCAGCCTTCGGAAGCGACGTACTTGAAGATGGAGGCGAGCGCTGATTCACCGGTGATTCCACCACTGGAAAGGTTGGTTGCCAATTGGAAAGCAAGGTTATTTGGATACTATCAACGTGCACAAAGCTACATGACCAATATGTGTATGTATACATGAATATACATGAATTATATATATATATATATGTAGATCAGTGTCAATGTATACTAAACATACACATGAACAAATACATATGTACGCATTGACAGATAGATATTTACGTACTGCACATCTCTCTGGTGTTCCACCCAGAGATTCTCCAAACCAAAATGACTGCAGACACGAGATATCCTCAAGCCGCCGGGGAGCTCGGGGGAGCACAGTTTCCTAAGAAGTCGATTTCTGGCAGTTGAGCAGGTTTCTTGATGGATCATTCCATGGGTCCAGGGTGCACCGATCCATTGCCATTTCCACGGCTCCGACGTTGCAGGTGAATGCTGACGTCCAGCAGAGCACTCTGAGGGAGGCCGGGTGGCGGTTGGTCGCTACGACGCTTCACGGTGGTATATCCAGAGCTTCTTCCAGGGATTTCTTGCTGGTTGAGAACCGTGTGGGTTAGTGATGAACCATGTTGGTTAAACTTTATTTACTGTACCAAGATCAACCATATGATGTTCTTGATGATAAATCGTGGTCAGGAGGGTATAGGGAGCAAGAAGAATAACGGTATAGATTTGCATCAAAAAACCGCCCATATTTGGCGGTGAATCATCAGCTATGGTAAAACGAGTGCTGGTTTATTTTGAGCTAGATCTATCATTAGAGATTAGTGACCAGTGTCTCTTGTTGGTTTTTATCCCCTATTATCAACTAATGTGATAGAACCATTATACAACCATTAATTATTAGTCATTGTTACATAACCATTTTTAACTGTCGTTTTATGATTGCTGTTCGTTATCAATTATCACCTAGGACTTACCCTCATTAGCAACCCTTCGCGACCAGTCGGTTGGCTCACTGGAACTATTCACATCTGATTTGACCTTCACTCACCCTGTTCTGATTTTCAGCGAGAAATAAAAGTATCAGTCAACAATTGCAGATAAACATTCTAAGCTTTCTAAGCTTGCGCGCATCCAAGTTGGATATTAAGCATGTACCAGACCTATCACCGGTGCCCCAGGTATGGAAGAACCGTGTTGGACAGAAGCAACTCGGCGCACTGGGCACCTGACAGCGGCATCGTTTCGACCCATGTCGAAACGATGCCGTTTCGCCCAGCTGATGGAGCAGTGCAGTGCTTCAACGCCTGCGGATTTGTTTGTTCTTTGGTGGTTCTTCCCCACATATCCCCATATAGGTAATAGCTAATATTTGATATAACGAGGATGTGATTTTATGCTTACTTGTTATTGGGCTTATTGGTAAATGGATGATACATCCGTACAAATAAACTAACAACCCCATATAAGCCTCATATTTGATCTCAAATCGGAAGCTATTGATGGGTGAATGGATGAGGGTTTATTAATACTGATTCGTCACGAGCCATTTGGTTTGGTTATCGTTGTTTTCATCTTGCTTGGCTGTCCGTATTGGGATGAGGATCCCAGGGGGCCCATGTCCTTGGCAGCGTCTTTTCAGACCAGTAGATCACCCGAAAGGATGAGGAAAGGATGTCAAAACTGCAGCTTTTCCTCTTCAAGATGCTTGAAAAATGGCTATGGGTCAATATTAACCATCAATATTAAGCAACTATAATAGGGAAAACAATGGTTAATGATGGGAACCAGGGGGACTAAGGGTTTTGACCCACAGCCAAATGGTTGACAATGATCGGTGATGATTGTTGTCCAACAAGTCAGACCTCCCATTCGTTTGGCTGGTGTTTCTCCAATTGTTATTGGTTCTTATTGACTAGTGACCAATCGTGAACAATCACTAGCCAGCACTTAGTAGCGATCTTCATCCATCATTACCTATGATAACTAATGACTGATGAACTAATGAATCCTGTTTTTAAGCCGATGCCACTTAACGAGAAGCCGAACTCAAAGCTCCACAGATCTTAACAAAGGTTGGAAGCGAGTCTTAGCTGTAGGGAAGCATTTTTGACAATTTTAACCATTCAAATTTAGCAGTGCTTGGAAGCTTAGAATGGAGCCATCTTGATTGTCCAGTTTGACATGATTTGCCATTTAAATTCATTTCAATTGTCCAGTTCGACATTCCTCAGCAGTCATTTACCCTTCCAAGCACTGTGAACTAATCGTAGCTGTTGTGAACCACCCTTCTGACACTCAACTGCACAGCAACATCCAGGAACTTCCACTGCACCTTGGGCGGAGTCATCATCGATGAATGGGCTGATGATTGGGATCGCTGTGCAGCACAGAGGGGATTGCCTTCCAGTCCTTTTTCACAGACGCTTGGAGCAGATCTAGTGATCATGGGTGCCCTATGGTCGATAGTGGTTGTTCATAATGGTTGCTAATGGGAATGGTATGGTTGGTAGTGGTTGTTCATAATGGTTACTAATGGGAATCATGATCAATAACGATCAATAGCAGTGGTTGATAGATGTTCGATTTCGATGTCATATGGGAGGGCCATGGCTTATAAGGGCCGATTCACGGTTTTCACCGACGCGAGGAATGCGCAATGAATGGCCACATTCATGACGAATGAAATGGTTAAGTGGTGATTCAGAATGGCTAGCCAATGGTTAGCTGATGCTTCACATTGATTAGGTAGCTAAAAGGGTAAATCAATGGATGATCAGTGGTCAAATTATGGTTGAGAATGAGTGATAGCGGTTCAAGAATGGCTGATCATTTAATTAATGGTGGCTTGGAAAGGATATCTACAAGGGTGATCCCTACAACCACTTATTGATCACAACCAATTTTGGGCAACCCTGAGCGGTCAATCACTATCCTTTACAGACATTGATGCTGGTTATACAGGTTAGTTACCACCCACGAACCATTAGGTTTCACCACGATTACTGTTTCAAACCTTTGGGTTGTGGTTCATGGTGCTGTTGTTGGTTAACCACTGCAATTTGTGCGGGTAGCAGGGCTAGCAACTTTGCTGCCAGTGCCACGGCAAGGAATGTGGGAGGCATTTGCGATGATGTTGCCAGCGACAAGCGGCGACACCTCGAGTGGTATGGTCTCACCGCACAGTACGATCTCTTCGGGAGCGGGTGGCGGTGGGTGTTCTATGGCAGCCAGCAGCAGGGAATATGGCGAGCTGGGTCAATATTAACCAACCAATGATTAGGGACAATGACTAACAATAACAAGGAAAACAATGGTTCATGAAAGGGAAACCAGGGGTACGGGGTTTTGACCCACTGCCATATGGGTTGATTCATGATTATTTATAATGCCTAAAGAACTGGTCAGTGATGATTGAGGTGCCAGGTCCCAAACACCGTTGACAAATTAGCTAGTAAGGCTTAACTGTAGCGGATAACGACCAACGATAAAGGCAAATGCCTTCGTACTGCTCTGCGATATTTGTTAGTTTGCTATGGTGGCTTACCATGCCTGATAATTGATGAGCAGCCATGGTTAGAAACATATAAATGGTTTGTAGACCATTCCACTACAGTCAATATTAGTTGTCACTGCAGTTGCCGTGGTTTCTATGGTTGCTTTTTACACCGTTGGTTAAAGATACTTGATAGGGATAACACTTGGGTACAGAGTGCCATCGTTGCCAGATGAGTTAGCTATTCATGGTTAACCGTAGCTACCAATTGAGAACACGGCTGCCAATCAGAGATCAAACCAACAAAATGCAACAACTAGTTTCGCCAGTTCAGGAGTTTCGTCAAGTTTGGTTGCCATTCAGTAGCCTTCCCTGGTCATCCCTAGTCATGTTCCCCAACTCCGTGTCAACTCGGGGCAGTTCTGCAGTGATCATCCGGAATGGTTGTAGACGTTGCCGTGGTGTCGGTGACAGCGGTGGCAGTGATGCGCTTGACATTCAGATGGCCGTCTGAAGGACCTGCAAGGATGGTTTTCGTCTGGTTATGTGTTCCAGGCATCCAAACCTTGGCTCTTCTCATGGTGGTTGTACTGTTTGATGGTTGGTTTATTACTATAAATGGTGGTTAATGATGGCTAATGATAGGGGATAACATCACTCCACATGATAACCAGCAATAATGGTTGACCCACTATTATATGGTGGTTTCTTGAAATGGGGATACCCCAAAGCTATGGTTGGTTTATTACTGTAAATGCTTAATATAGGATGATTGGAGGGTCCCTTATGATTTGAGAAACCGCCATGTTCACAGGGAGTTGAGTTCAGCTTGTCAAGAGGCAGCTGGTGATTGTTGCTGATCAAGCGAACCATTAGTAAGCGTGTTTGCTACTATTCGCCATGGTTGACCGTGCTTTACCATTCATGAACCATCATCAATCAGAATTTGCCATCATTGACCGCCATCACCTGATCTGATCAGCTTAATCAATCATGATTCACAAGCTCACTAGTGATTTCCTAAGCTTATCACCTATAAGCTGGTGGTTATCTATCTCACTATAAGCTTGTAAATCATGGTTACTATAGCTCACCACTCATCACTATCATGAAGCGGTTATTTGGCCTACCAGCATGGCTCGCCAGGACTCATTGCATTGATGCGCGCTTCTTGGGTGGCCGGAAGCCTTGGCGGGGTTGGCTGTTGAGATTGGTTGATGGGTAAGCCGTGGACCGTGATGATGCCATAGCTGCCAACAACAATAGCTTGTTATAGCTATAGAGTATGCAAGAAAGACCTGGAGGTAACAAGTGGTGATGATGATGATGATGATGATGATGATGATGATGATGATGGTGAAGTGACAGGGATAATCAGCCAACAGCCGTGGGGGGATGCACGACGATGACGCTGCTGCAAGGACAAGACTGGAAGGGCTTCCGCTTCGAGGACCAGTCTCCAACACCAGCAGGATCAGCAGTTTATATAGGGCTATGGGTCAATATCAACCATCCAACAATGGTTAATGGTTGATAATAGTGGATGATAACCAACAATAGTGGTGGATATACCAACTATATGGCTGGTTAATAATAGCTGCTATAGCTGGTTAATGGTTGATAGTAAGGGATGATAACTAGCAACTATAGGGGATATACCAGCTATGGCGAACTGGGTCAAGCAGTTAATTAACCAACGTTCATGGGGGATTTCCACCCACAATAATCGGGAACAATGGTTAATGATAGGGGAACCAGGGGTACAGGGTTTTGACCCACAGCCAGATTGGTATTGGACATAAGTAACGAAAAAATGCGTCAATCATCCAGCAAAATCCAGCGCTTTTTCCTTTCAACCCGCTGAGTTTGATGGTTGATCAAGTGGCTGAAATTGCGAAGGGTCCCTGTGAGGATGCTACGCATGGGACAGTACCATGAATCGCTAGCAGCAACCAATGGTTGTGATGACATGCGATGACCACCGGACATCACTATGTGTTGATGATTGGGGCCCCATATCCTCCAGGAAGTGAGTTCTAGATCAATTTACAGTAGAATTGAAATTTGCATTCTTTTCCATATTTTCAGCTAACCTAAGAGGGTCACCAGCCAAGATATGTTCGAGTCCTGCTGGCTACATTTATATTCTGGTTGCCAGTAGCCTCACAATATTGGAGGTTCAGTGAGATAAACCAGATGCAAAATTTGCGTTCTGTCTCCTGTTTTATGTTTATTCTATGATGGTTCATGGTGCCCGTAGTTTTGCTACTATGTTCCTTATCAATTCTCAGACGTCACCAATCAAGATTCATTTTTCCAAGCCAACCATAGGTCATGCTTGCCCCTGTTTGAATTCAATTCTAAGTCGGCTTAGAACACCATTGATGTTTTCATTAAACTGGTAGTCTCTGTCACGTTCACTTAGCAAAATTGGTTGCCTACAATCACCTTATTGCCTGGTTCCATCCCTGCATCGCATGGTTCCATGGATTTGTCCATCAAACATGGTACGGTACCCCCAGCAATCGATCTAGATTATCATTTTGTGAAAGGGAAACCACCACTTTGGGGGCACGTCACGTCATTGATGGAAGCACCAACAAAACGTCCAAAAACCCTAATTACTATCAATTAATAGATCAGGGGACCCGCAGCAACTCTAACAAGTCTAACATGGAACCAAACATCAACCCTAACAACACCAGTCAAACAATCCTTGATCATCTGGTGGAACCAATTGAACCAACCTCCCAATGCCTTGTCAGTGAACCGGTGCCGCAGGATGAAGTGCAAGATCAGGAACTGGAAACTAACGAGCTGCTGAAGGACCAACCGCTGTTGAAGTGACGAGGCTATGGTGGTGAGTCAGCCCTTAACTGTAGCAGCCTAGGACTGTTTGGTAGGGTCAGCTATGGTGTTTCTAATTGTGGTTAGTCAGCCATTAATTGGTGGTTAGTCAGCCATTCATAGTGGTTAGTCAGCCATTGGTTGGCCATGCAACCAATGTTTCAAGCATTTTTGACCATTGTCAACTATTATTGACAGTCTTATGTAATATAAACGCACGAGTATGCCACCATTCTTGAAGCATTCTTGCGAGTAGTGAACCATTTTAGCAAATTTCATGCATCACTAAGTATCTTTGAGCATTTTTGACCATTGGTAACCATGATTGAGCATTCTTGATTGCTACTATTCATTACCACGTGTTTCAGTGACGATGCTTGACGATTCGAAACCATTGCGCACTGGTTCAACAGCTTGATGGGTTCCCTTCACGGAACCGTTGGAGCAACTGACGCCGGCACCTCAGTTGCACCTGGCGGTCTGGCGCCAGGATCCGAACTTCAACGGCTTTTGCCACCGCTTGCGACCAAACATGCAGCAGGCGCTTCACAGCTTCCCTTGCCTAGGCTGAGTGCATCATCGAACAGAGTTCACGTCCTCCCTGAGCTCCCTGGAGTTGTTTCTACTGTTACCATCATGGGTGGTAGCCGTGATATACCGTGATCAATTTGTTGATACTGAACTGTGTGCACTCCTTTTTCTTGTTTTTGGGGAAGCATCGAGCGTTGAAGAGCAGCAAGAGATTCTCAAGGTCTTCGCTGACACCTTGGGGAAATTTGGATCTTCCAAGATGGGAATCGCACAAGAAATTGTCATCATGTTTTGTATCTAGCGATGTTTTTTTTTGATCCTCAGATTATGTCCTTTTCTGATGCATACATAATATGTATAATCATATAATTACATAATTTTATACGTACATATATATAATATAGTACATATATATAATATAGTACATATATATAATATATATGTATATATATATATATATGTGTACTTATTTTTTTGATTCGGGGATTCGGGACCCTCATGAGACAGAATCAAGACACATCGCTGTTGGTAATCCAACTGGTTGACGCCTCATCCATTGCTGTCATCGCCAGGTCGTCATGATCGCTGTTGGCTTCGTGGTACTGGCTCTCATCTGGTGCAGCGCTGCGCTGGATGTGGTTCATGGGCGACAAAACCCGGGCCGTGTTCAGCGACAGCTTAGCTTCGGGGCTAAAGATAGGGGATCCAAGAACTGTTGATGACTGATATAAGTCCCTATAAATCTATACAAATCCATATGAATCCATATAAATCCCTATGAATTCCCAGAAATATCTGTGATTACTATGATGACTGTGCATGTCAGTTGAGGCTCCTTCAAACTATGCGCTTGTCGGTGTGGTCATTTTCAAGTGGAAAACACGACCAGGTGATAGTGCTGTAAGGTTGAAGCGCTTGTTGAAATGTTAGTGCCACAGAAATGACCCACGGGTATCTATTGTTGACATTGTTGCTATCAGCACATTGGGAATATCAAACCCTAGACTTCTCAGCCGCTAGAAGTAGACGTAGGAATGCCAAGCGTGATGACTGTTAAGTAAATGATGTCTCACTAATCCGATGATCACAATCATCAAGCATCTGAAACTATCAATGAACCACGATTATCCCTATGACATACGAGCTATCAGTTGTATCAAGGAACTAAGTAGCCATATGCAGTTGTTTTGTCGCGAGATGCTGGAGTCAGAGAGTTAGATAGCACCATAGGGCCATAGGAATATCATTCAGCACGGGCTGTTCTTGTCGCTTCCTGTTGCTTGTTGAGGTTGTCAGAGTGATGCTTGCTGGGGATTGCTAAGTTGGTATGGAGGGTCACTGACTTGCTGTTGCAGGTGCTTAACAGAATCGCCTGCGCACATGCTTTTTTGAAAGTCATTTGCACATACACATGCTTGCATACATCAATGAATTCATAGAATGCAATGCAGTAAAATACACTAATGTTGGTTTCTGATTAGTGTACCCCCCCCTAAAGTAATGAAAATAGATGAAACCAACAGGTAGATACAAGTCTCAGAAACCAACATTACCACACCAAAGCATACCATCACAATGACCATTGCTATTTCCGCTACCATTTCCCTTACCACTTCCAGCACCAGTACCATGGCCATTCGGCCGGCAGCGTCGTCAGGGCTTATCGTCTTCTGACCATGTGGAGAAGACGTCCTGCTGGTGGCCATGGCAACGTGCCTCGCATGATTGGAGCGCTGGGAGATCGGTTGCACATCGCCGGTCCCAAGATGTTCATTGCGCGGGAAAGGGGGTACTCGCATCAAAAACCTGAAGGCATTGCGTACCAAAAAATGTTCTCATGGTACTTACAATCACAATGAGGATCGTTCAGAATTTCTGTTGGCCACCGGCACGGGTGCTGCCAGGTTGAAATGGAAGTCTTGGTTTCTGCCTCAGTGTGGGCAAGGAATGGCACTGGCACCGCAAAACTGGATTTAGAAGGTGAGTGACTCACTCAAGCGGGTTGGTGGTTTTAGGCGCTTTCCATTTTCCCTACTCGAGTCATTAACAACCAATGAGTGGTTGGCAAGCCTTTTTTTCATAGGGGTTGAAGCCACCAGCCAGCTTGCCAAAAATGCTTGTTACTTTTGAGTGTGTGGCACAGCAGTCATGAGAATGAGCAACTCAGCTACTTATTCCCGCAGTTATGAGGTGTGGTGACCCAGGTGAACCCCTAACCACTGACCAACATGAAGAGCCAATCTCTCCTCCTTAGCCATAGTGGGCCCCCCCAGCTACCAGCAATTTTTCCATTGCAGAAAAGAAGGACCGCAGGAGAGTAGCGGCAAGGAAGAGATGACAGTAGCAGACAGTAATTTCTCAGCTATAGTAGCTACTGTGCTACTAGACTGCTGCAATCGCAGTACCAGTGCACCCACCACCGCTGCTGCTGCCACTGGTTCTGGGAACGCAATTTTGTGAGCAGAATGCTTTAGAATGCTTAATCATTGGTGAATTAGTGCCCAACGAATGGTCGACCAGCGCTCAAGTAATCCTTAACTCTTGATCAATTAATGCTTAAGTAGTTGTCAATTGATTAATAGTTTGCAAGTGGCTAATTCAATCAATTGCTTGTTTATTCCCCTGATTGAGAACCAACTCACAATGATTCATGGAGATTATGGGAGACTCCCCTACTCGCTTTCATAGTGCTTGCGGAAGCTTCAGCTAATCAACCAGCGCTTTCCACTTGTACCTCTGTTTTCCTGGCCTTCTATTCTGTCTTGTCATGTTGCTAGTTGGACAGTCAATACGTCTTGCTTGTGATTCATCAACAGCTTTAATGGTCATCTGAGAGTATAACCAGCTGGCGATGCACCTTGTTTGGCACTGACCATCCTGGCAATTTACGGGAAAGATTGATGCTGCATGGAGATTTCTGCATTGTTTGCCCGTTCAAAATGATATGGTGGTTTCTCAAGCCATAGGGAACCCCTAAAACCATCTAGTTCATTTTATCAATGCTCCCCCCAAAAAAGATTTTGGGGTACCCTATTTTGAGAAACACCCATATGCTGAAAATGCTATATGCGTTCGCCCATCCAGCAGTTGTTATTCTTAGCTTTGATGAACCAGCTGCTTATGTACCGGCTGTTGCATCTCCACCGGGTCAAGGTTGAGGTATTGATCTCCCCACATATTCTTTCTCTCTCAACCAGTACTAGGCACTTTGATGTAACCTTGGGTTATTGTTACACTTTTACCAGTAGTAAGCAGCATTCGCCACTTTTATGTGACCATAATTAAGCCTTGCGGGTATGATCATCCCACATAAACGGCTATTTACCTTATTAACTAACAGCCACTACAGTTTTCACTAGGCGATGCTAACCCGTACTGATCAACGTGAATCTGAACCACTCATCGCGTTTGGGGCGAGGCAGCTTCGCCCGAAAGTGCTTCTGGCGGTAGTTATTTTCCGTGGCAACCGCAGCAGATTCATCATGGTTGACTGCTGACCAATGATGTTCAGCACGAGCAATAGATCAACATTGACCATGAGCCATCTTGTCCATCATTAGCTGGGCCATGATGATGTTTCATGGTCTTCAATCGTGGATGATAGTGCATGCCAGGGGATGACAAGCATCACTGATGGCAGTTGCCAGTTGTTACACGGGCAACAGAAGCCATTGGTTGGTGGTGTGTTGGTTGATGTTGCGGTGAGCCTCATCCAAGAGGCTATGAAGGAATCAGAACGGCTCACATATCTTTAAGAGCTTCATCTTGGTTGTTTGATGTTGTTGGTTTGATTGCTGCTTATTGCTGCTTTTTCGCTTTGCATTGATAATTTCTACCCCCTGAACTATTTCTGAGGGTTCAGAATCATTCAGAATCATAGGGTGAAGATGCCTTGCTGAACGCGGAATGACACCAACACAGTGTGATCAGCTGAGGCCGTAGGAGATCCATAGCCAAGCTCACTGCAGTCTCGTTGAAGATTTGCCGGTGCTTCCTGGACGGATGCTACCATGATTTGCCATCACCATCATTACTCATCACTCAGCAAGCATTGACCATTATTCAGCCATCATCAACCATTACAAATGGGTGTTTCTCAAAATAGGGGTACCCCTAAATCATCCATTAATAGTCATTTATAGTAATAAACCAACCATTTTTGGGGCTTCCAATTTTGAGAAACACCCAAATAGTGCACCATGAAATTCGCCATGAGATGCGCGTCATGAGATTCACCTTGACAGCTGGACCGCCAGATGTGGCTGCTCGGATGAGCGTGGCACGACGAACCGTCACAGCCGCGCGGCAGCCGACGGGCTCGGCTGGACGAGAAGGTGAATCAGGTTAGCCCTCTAAGGTTTAACGGTAAAGAATGGCCAATGATGGTTATATCATAGTGGTGAACAGTGGTTTAAGTTTATGATAATTCATAGTGGTTCATTATGTAACGGTTAGTAGTGGTTGATTATGCAAAGTCGTGGTTAAAAATGGTTAGCAGTGGTTAATAATGGTGAATACTGGTCAAGAGTGGATGATGGTGGTTAATAATAGTTAATCGTGTTTAATCATGGATAATAGTGGTAAATGATGGACAATAGTGGTTTACAATGGATCATAGTGGTTAATAATGGATAACAGTGGTTAATAACGATTAATGGTGGTTAGTAGTGGTTGGTGGTGATTAATTGATGCATTACAATCTATACCTGCTCTTGGTTCAATGATCATAATCACTTTGTAATGCTTACAGGAGCAGAATCGCATAATTGCTATTTATAGTGCTCTTCATTAGTTCAATGATAAAATGCTTCTAATTGACTTGCTTGTGTTAACTTAGCATATTATCAGCTGCTTTGCTTACAATGTTTAAGCAAACTGTCGATGTTTTTTGTATAGATGCTAAGGTAGCTGTTAACAAACGTACACAAGTAACGATTTGTAGTGCTTTAGAAAGGTCAGCAAAGTGACATGTTGTAGCTTTTCGATGCGACTCTTATGTGTATTGATTGTTATATGACCTGTTAGGGCAAAACTTTGACTTTTATATACTATTAATTGCTTCAATCAACCAGGAGCCGAATAAGTTGGCACACACAATTCTGAGAGGTGACTAAACTACATGTAGTTACCAGTTGAATCTTAGATATCCATCTATATTGCAGGGCCTATGAAAGCGTCCACTGAACCTTTCAGAATCATTGTTTACTGGCCTTACTTCTCATTCTGCACACGTATCAGCCAACCAAGAACTGGCTTCTACTGTCGAAATTCTGCTGCCGGTTGGACTCCAGAATCTCCGGTCAACGCGGATTCAGCAATCCACCACACCTGGATCTTGGTCGGAATTTGCGACAAGTTAGCATTACCAACGGAGCATCATAAACCATGTGTCGACTTACTTGGTATGATCAGATACTTAGAATATATGTATATATATATATGTGTACATACATATTTGTATATACATATATATATATAGATATATGTATATATGTACATATAGATAGATACAGAGTAAGTTCAATTACATTACTTGTAGTTGCTAACCAGCTTATCACCCAAAATCAACGAGTTTCCTATCGACCATTGCGACAGTAGTGGTCGCGTTTCCACGTGGCTCGCCGAGGCAAACCCACGGTCTTCTTCACAAAGCCTGAAGGTGGTAGGGATCATCCGGAGCTTACTGCTGGTTATCATTCAACTGGTGGTTTCTCAGAATAGGGGATCCCAAAAATGGCTGGTTTACTACTATAAATGGTTAATAATGGATGATTAGGGGGTCCCCTATTTTGAGAAACACCCAACTTGTAACTAGTGACCAGTCAAGTGGTGATTCCTCAAGCCATAGGGGGACCCTAAAGCTATGGTTGGTTTATTACCTATGAATGATTAATACAGGATGACAAGTGGGGGGTCCCCTATTTTGAGAAACCACCAAGTAATTAACTCGCTGAAGATTGACCATGGGTCCCATCTGCCGTCGAATATGCGGGAGGTTCGTTTAGTAGCTGGATCATTCGACATCAGATAAACACCAGTCCATGGGGGAAACAATCGGAGAAAATTTTTGGTAAAAACATGTAACACCAACTAGTTGGTTTAATACGGGTGTTCATGTGGCGTGATCAAATCATTTTTTCATAAAACTAGTCAGCAAATACAAACCATAGTGGAATCATGGTAAAGCACCCTACTAAAAATCACCAACTACGTATCTCCTGTTACGTGGGTAACCAGTTGTGAGATCTGAGATAAACGCACTACTGACATCATCGGGTGTAGTCGGTTTATTTCTTCAATATCGGTAATATCATTGTGGCTTGTTGTTGGCTATTCCCTTGCATGATTTTTCACTCGTAAGCATCAGTGATCAGTCACAATCAACAAAAAACAGCATTGTTAGCACATATCAAGTAGAATCAGCCATTTTTCAAGATTCTGGTTGCGTGTCAAGCATTCCACCTGTCAACGGTTGGTGGTTCTCAACCTCAATCCATCAACACTTGCAGTTTCTTTGTCCGCGGGGCACCAGCCGGGTGGTGGAGACCTAATACCAACATGTTTGTTGAACCTGTGAACCATTGGCCACCCACTATCATTGATTCGCGTTAGCAATTATTAACCACTATTGTTGGGGAAAGGTGTTTTTTTTGTTGGTCATTCTGACGCATCATTAGCCGCTATTTTGGGTGATCGTTAGTCATGGAGAACCAGCTATCAACTACCACTAGTTTAACCAGCTCAATCGCTGGTGGTTTACAATAAGGGCTGGAGTTTGCCACTAGATCTCCCTGGTCATTTCTAATGATTGTCCTTATAATATTTATAATTGTTGGTCATTGTCCCCTACTGATGAAGCAGAATCTCCCAGTGCTCGAAGGTTTGCATGCCCTCTGCTGGTTTCATTCACCCCAGTGATAGGGCTTTGATGGGGTTACTTCGCCTTATAGCGCTGCCGTTACCCCCGGGGCCCTACACCACATCGCGGTGATCGGCACCAGGAGCCCTCGTCCGGAAACCTGCACAGTGCATCATCTTCTGCCAGCATGGCCAGCGAGTCGGGTGACCATGGGACACCGCTGGCCGTTCAGATTGGCTCGTGACTGCTGTGATTGTTCTCCAATGATTCATGCTGGAACCAACCACCGTAGTTAGTTGTCATCCATCAACAGTATCCTCCGATCAACATAAGTGAAATAACGACAGCTGGGGACTAGCTGGCCATGGTCAGAAACCTTAGGCTGAGCCCAAGAACCATGGTGAATGTCACCAGCTACCAGCTGGGGACCGACTGATATAGGGGGCAGTGCCAAGAATGCTTCAGCAAGTGAAATCAGCAACAGCCAGAGGGATTGCCCATACGGGCATGTAGTCACATATGAACATGTACACACAAATGTATTTATGTCATACATCTATATATATATATAGGAATCTATTATAGATACAGACATGAATGAATAAATAGATGAATAAACGACTAAACAAATAGATGAATAAGTGAATAATCAAATGGATAAACAAATGAATAAACACATGGATAAGTAAATGAACAAGTGCACAAATGAATCTATAGATAGATATACACGTATGTATGCAAGTTTTGGCCCGGAATTGATGATGTCATTGAAGAGTGGTTGCTTTCCCACTTGGTTTCTTGCCCGTGGAAGTGGCGGCATTTTGCAATCACTTCTAGTGACTAGTGGTTTCGTGATGATTTTGAAAATAGTTTTCGCTGTTCGGTTTGCTGGATGTGTCAAGAGCTTACTGTAGTTGCCTGCTCACGCGGATGCAATTCGTGCAGCCCTGCCGTGCTACAGGGTGTGCTGTCGAGTCTATCTGTGTTTTTTAGGGGCTGGTATAGAAGAAATAAGGGGAAAAACAACAATGCTGCGCAATATGCATTATGCTAGAACCACAACAGCATCAATCGGATACTTTTCCACGGGGACGGCTGTATGGATCACACAACATCATGCATGATGCACTTTGTCCAGTACCATTGGATGCTCTGTGATCCATCTGACATCTGAAAATAAACCTCTCAGTGAATCCAATCATAAGTGGGACAACGCTCACCAGCGCATCTCTATGGCTGATGCCCTTCGACTGGGTAAAGGACATCGCAAGTCTCATTTCCAATGCTTCTCCGGTAGAGTAAATCATTTGAGTCAACCCTAGCCCTCTCAGTGACGCATTGTCAGAAGCAAGCCTATCATATACACATTGATTACCTAGCCAGCCTCGATTCAATTTACACCAGGTAGAAATGCATCATAATGCACTTAGATTGTATAGAAGTTTGCATCTCCAATCCGAGATAAAAGACAACTATGGGGATTCATAGCCATCCCTAGGTTCAATCCGATCAAATTTTCACACACAAAATTGATCCAAAACGTCGGCGGCATGCCAACCGGTGGGGGGGTGCTGCGGGTCCAGGGCATTCTTGCGAACCAGCCGTTTGCTACGCAGAGCGAACTACTGGATCACCAAGGGTTTCGGATGGTTCAACTTATGATCAACAGCAGTGATCATTGATCACGATCACCAAGAAATCCATCATCATCAATCATTTACGAAGAAATCCATCATCAATCATGATGAGCCGTCATTCAGCATCCTTAGACATTGACTAAGCCTCCAGCAACTAACCCTCAGAGTTGCCACCAACCCTCCGGCCATCCGCTGGCCGCCCAGGTCCAAGTCAGTTCAGCCCAAGGCCAAACTGTCCATGAAGGCCGTGGGGCGGGGGGGGGGGCCGCGGCGGGCGCGCGGGGCGCGGCGCTTGGTGAAGTGCTTGGTGTGTGGATCTATGGTGAATCTCCCTGTGGTTCATCTGGATGTTTCCATAGTCATCTATGGTGAATCCCCACGGAGAATCTCTGGATGTTTTATGGTGGTTTGTGCTCATTGTTAATGAATGGTTGAGGATGTTGATGTTGGGTGTTAAGTGTTAGGGTGCTCGTATGGTCCGTACGGATTGATCGATGGTCAATAATGGTCAATGAGTAGGTGAAAGATGAAACATCAAATACGATCAATCTATGCTGAATGTATGGATAACATTTTTGATGCATGCCTTCACCGGTCCATCTATGCTTAAGAATGGTTGAAGATTGCTATCTCCAGAATGGGTCATGGTCCGAACTGTACAAAAATCACAATATAAGAATCTAAGGATGAGCCACGACCGTTCCCGCCCCGCCTTTGTTGAATGCGAAGCAACGCTTACTGAGTTTTGTTATCCTATGTTATCCTGAGGGTGAGCTGATAAACAGAGGATGCCGACTTCGCGAAAAATGACAGGCGATAACCAATGGTTGGTTATGGGAGCCTTTTTGCTTTTGGTAAAGCAGTATCAGCCATCATTGTCATTAGCCATGATCAACCATAAAGTACGAACCGTTAATAGTCAGTCGACAAGTATTTAAGCAAACAATTGTGCACAATCATCACTTGATTGACCAATTTATTGGTGAAATGATTGATCATTTGGCTAAATTATCCATGATTCAGCTGAAGAACTTCGTTCGTTGGCCAATTTGAGTGTTGGAGTTGGGAGCCGAAGGCCCTCCACAAGGGGACCTGGATCTTGTCCAGAACTTGACCGTGTAAACATGTGGCGATCTGCGGCCTGTGACAATCAGCAGAGACTTCTGGCCCATGGAATCCCCCCATGGAAGACCTTGGAGGCTCCCCATGGAACCAAGCCATGGAAGACCGTTGCGCTTCGACATCGTGGTTTTTCTCCAAGCCAATGGCTCTGAGCAGTTCCCAGGTCGGTGCTTAGATCGGCCCCAGGGGCGGGCCCCTGCCGTTGGGGACAACACCGAAGCGGCTTTCACCAAGTGGCTATGGGTCAATATTGATTAACCAACTAATGGGGGATGATAACCAACAAAACTGTAGGGAAGAGAATATCCAATAAACAGATCAATGAAGTCTTGGAGTCCTGTGTTCCGAAGCTGTTGTTTAGGCCACCAACGGCGCGGTTTCTACACCCCTTCTGTGTCTCTAGGTCGCCGGGCGTGCAGGACAAGGTGGGACAGAACAAGCTGGTTAATGATAGGGGAACCAGGGGGACTAGGGGTTTTGAGCCACAGCCAATTCACGGCGGCTGGGAGAAGCAATGAATCAACGCTGGCTGTTCAACAACTTTAACAGATGGCTATCAATGCTCATCAGATCAAGTTCTCCTGACCAGATTCAGGGTCGCTGTCAGCAAAGCGGCCAGCTCCTGTTGATCAGTTGGCTGCTCCCTACGTGGATGCCCGATGATCATAGCCTTTGCAGCACGGTAATCCTTGCAGTAACAAGACTTGATCACGAAATTGCAGCCCAACTGACATCCACTTTCAGTACAGTCTCCTGAGTTCGGGAAAAATCCCATAGGTAGGCCATCTAACGCAAGGGACTCATGCCTATGAGTTGTTGGATGTTTAATCGTTTAATCAACCTTCATTTACGAGCGCTATGAACGATTATTAACTCATTACTCGGCCGTCAGAAAGCGCTGATTGAACCATCAATGGCCTTCAGAAGCTGTCATTCAATGTTCTTAATTGACTTAATTAAGCAATAGGATTTTCCAAAGTATTAAGCGTTTATGACAACTATTTACCATCAACAATTTCTTGAAGCATCAGCGCCAATCATGATTCACCGTTGCTAACCCATTATGCACCATTATCAACCATCATAATTAGGTGTCTCAACTTTCAACGATTGTCAGAGTTGATAATTCATTGGTTGATACCATAATATAAGTATTGAACAATGCCATAACAATGTCATTATTATCAACCAGTCCTAATCATTCTGAGCAACTATTGGTCCCTATAAGTTTTAAAGCCCTTTTTAAACAATATTGGCCATGAACTACTGCAAGCATTCTGAGTTATTAGCTATCAATTAACCATCAATTAACCATTGTCGAGCAATGATTTACCAATATCAACCGTTCATTCACTAGTGTTAACAATTAGGTAGGCATTATTGTTCTTCATTGATTCACCACTTTTCACCATCTATCAGCCATTATGAAGCGCGACTGATCCGTACCTATTGAACCATTCTTAACCATTTTAAACCATTATTAACCACTACTATCGGATAACAACCATGATTGATCCGTATAGCCGTACCGTGGCGGATCGTTGGTGCGTCAGATCCCACAGCAACTGGGTGGAGCCAGAGAGAACCACAGAGTGTGGAGCTGAGTGGACTTTTTTGTGTGTGGGGGAAGGGATTTTTTTTGGCTGGGAATTCTGGGCATTTCTAGGGACTCTTCGGGAATTCTGGGGAATTCTAGGGACTCTTGGGGAATTCTGTGGAATTCTGGGGAATTCCAGGGACTCTTGGGAAATTTAGGGAATTATAGGAAATTGTAGGGAA
>VSDK01024060.1:57428-76498 GCA_009767595.1 Symbiodinium kawagutii
ACCAGAGGGAATTGGAGGGAAAGGACGGGGGAAGCAATAACATGGACATGGAACATATATACACTATACTTTCGTAGATATACACAAAATAAAAGGATAAATGCAATTCGATACATGAATATAAGTGACTAGATATAGGTCAATGAATAAACAAATATGAATGCATACAACATTTCTACCCGAAAGGAAATCAACAGATATACAAACAAATAGATAGATACATCACCAAATAGATGAATAAACAACATATGCATGATATGTACATGACTATGGGTAGCAACCACAAGCAGCGCTGCTAAGATGAATATCCAAACAGTTCAACTAGTTTAGGGGATATTCACAGGGTACCAGGGTATTGTCCCACAGCCATTTTCATATATATATATATATGTATGTATGTATATTGTATACATATTCATTTCGATAGACACATGTTCCTACATGGGAAATTCTCCTGACTTTCTTTATTTGGTTTCCTTCGAGCCCTTAAATATTGTTTTCAGTATTTTTTAAATGGCCCGTTAGTGTTTATGATTCATGGCCTACAAATCAAGAAACAACTGGAGGCCGTAAAAATGCGGCCCTTCGATATCCCATATGTGCCAAATATGTTTGTAAAACAATCACCGTAATGCCTACCGATGCCAAGCCCCCAAAATCCAAAACCCGTGGGCTCACAGAGTCCCTTTCTGTTCAGATATGAATGTATACATATATAGATAAATGTGGGAACAAGGACTGAAATATGTGATTGTACATCAGTGTCACTCTCCTCGAGAATTAGAGATTGAATAGGCATATAAATATGCATTTGTGTATACAAGTAGATATACAAATATATAGATACAGACCCGGGGTCGATGAATCTGGAACTTTTTTGATAGCTATTCATGATGCATGGTCAATGTCAGGTTACAAGCATTATATAAAACCACCATCATCAACCATCCATCATCACTATGAACCATTCATAAGCTCAACCTTTGGTTTAACAAAAAGATGTAACAAACGTCACCGGTTGCGAATCATGTCACGTTTTGAATCAGCTCGATGTGAGCTTAAGACCTTGGACCACGGGGTGTCCCACGGCAGTGTCGTTGTCATCCTCAAGCCACGGCCGACGAATCCCTGGCACCTGAAACCTGCCACCCGGAAGCGGTGAAGCCTTGAACGGTTGAGATCAAGTCATCAAGCCTGGGAACGATTCCACCGGTAGCACCAGGGAACCATTGGTGACCTGCCCCATGGCTGGCGCACCAGTTCTACCAGTTCGGTGAACCAACCATTGGGGGTCCGGCAACGTCGCAGGAGACTCCAGCAGTCACGTTGATACTGCAGGTGCACCGCGGCCGAAGATGGTCTGGTGGGGTGAGGATGGTCATGGTTAACGGTTGGTAAAACTGGTTGTGATCAAGATTGATCATGATTATTGTTGTGATCATGGTCATTAACATATAACATACACCCACTATACAATACGTAATGTAGGATGAATCATTGATTGAATCTAAAGTCATTATCATTATCACAAAAATAAACATTCTCACTGTAGCGATCATGCTGAACAATGATTGGCAATGATTCATCAATAGCAATTGACAATGTTTGATATGATTAAGCATGGCCAATCATGGGCAATGGTTAACACAATGGTCAATGGATAAGCAAACAAAAAAATATATATGTCTCAATGCATATGTATATCTAGATGTATACTTGATGTATACTTATATATATATATACATACACACACACATATATATATATACATACATATATATACATACATATTTACATTTTTGTACAAGCGAGAACATAGTGGTTTATCATGATTCAGCCTCATTCACACTAGGGCAAAGTGAAGTAGCGTTCTCCCAGCACCAGTTTCCGGTTGCGTCCCGCTATCACAAGTGATGGACAGAACCAGATCCTTGGTTTACTGCCAACCAAGGGGTAGTTTCTCAAAATAGGGGACCCCCCAAATCTCCCAATAGTAGTCATTTATAGCAATAAACCAACCATTTTTGGGGTACCCCCATGTTGAGAAACCCCCAAGTATCCCACAAAACTACCAACCAACTTCTCTCGCAAGCAATTCCAACCAAGCAACCGAGCGCAACCGAGCAACGACTCGCAACCACGCACCCGAGCAAACTTCACCCCAACAACCTGGCTGCTGTGCTCGCTCCGATGTCTCTCCAGGTGGTAAACAACAAGAAACGGAACATGGGTCAAGAGCAGGTGCCAGCAGGATTTGATGATTGATGTTGGCTCATGGTGCATGGTGAGGTATGGCTAATTCAATGCTTCTAAGTGGCAAATCGCTGCTTGGGTCATCATGGTTTTTGATGGCTGGTTTGCAAAACCATTGAATCGAAGAGTGATAAATCCATAGCAAGTTCCTCAACGGTTGTTGATCATGATGTTTTGCAAGATAGGAGCTCAACTGACCTTTTCCGCCTTGCGAAATACTGGGCATTGGAATTGTGATGAGCTTGGCCCTGCGAGTGGAGAAGTCGTGTTTGATCCGTGATTTCGCTGCTTTTGGTTCCAGACATGTCGCATGTTGCCTCGTTTCACTCTAGCGAAGTTTTGCATCGGTACAAGGCCGTGTCACCAAAGCATTAGTACCAGCAGAAGCAGAAGCGGCCGCGCTTGTCCATGGGAGGATGTCAATCTCAAAATGCTGTGGCATGCCAGGAGATCGAGCCGTTGATCATCATGTGGCTGGATGTTGACTTGAACAAAAGAGTTTTTCTGACTAATACTGGGGGATAATAGCCAACAATAATAGGTTAAGATTGAACTCACCAGTATTGGTTGGTTAATATTGAACTCACGAGTTTTTCTCATTTCGTTCATCATGTGGCTAATTGATCCCTGTTTAGGGATGGTTGGTTGATTTACGAACATTTTTCAGAGGGGTACCACACCAACCAGGTGGATTTTGAAAATCTCGGACTTCCTTCGGATGGAACTTCCCTTGCCAAAGCATGAGGAGTTGCAGGCGCGACAAAGTGTTCGCAAGTGTGCGTAGTTGATTCGGTGGTTTCTCAATTCATAGGGGTGCCCCCAGTTATCATCCATCATTGACCATTTATAGTAATAAACCAACCATTTTATTGGTTCGTTATTCTGAGAAGCCTTCATTCATTATTTCAAAGTTCTATAGGTTCCCTACCAAACCACGGCTTCAGTGGGAGGCTTCTCCAATCTTAGCGGGAAAGGATCACCCCCGCCGTCGGGTTTGAATCATTCCGTCCGGGGAACTCTGGTGGCAGGCACAAAACTTGTTGCATCAACGGCAAACTGATTCGTACTGCCTCTTTGTTTCACACCAGTGGATTTCCTTCGAGCACCCTGATCCCGAAGGGAAGCAACTTTTGGTGCTCCAGAGATGCTTGCAGAACATCTCAGACGGCAGAATTGGCGTCCGGAATGATGCAGCATCGCAGTTTTTTGGAGACTACAAGGTGTTGTCCAAAGCGCAAAGGACACGCATCAGCAATGGCTATATTTGGCTTGACTGGATCAGTATTCCCCAGATTGAGACCTTCCGCGATGATGATTCGGAGGACGAGGTCAGTATTGCAAAGCGGCAGCGTTCATCTCGGACCTTTTCATACAGGGGTCCATCCAAGACGAGGAGAACTGACCAGGAGGACAGAGTTTCTCCATGGTTGCAGTACCAACCGCAAGGGAACTAATGCAAATCTGTGCAATTCTGGTAAGGTACAATCATCATCGGAAGTTTGGATGACCAAAGTTCCGTGTTACATCGTGTTACGGATGTTTCAAAGTTCAAGTAAAGGACAGCTAAAGCGAAAGAACCTTAAGCAAAGGAAACTTAAAGCAAAGGAAGTTCAACTCAAGTACAGCAAAGGAAGTTCAAGTAAAGGAAAGCTAAAGCGAAAGAAGTTTGAGCAAAGGAAACTGAAAGCAAAAAAGGAAAGCTACAGCAAAGGAAGTGCAAATAAAGGAAAGCTACGCAAAGGAAGTTCAAGTAAAGGAAAGCTAAAGCAAAGGAAGTTCAAGTCAAGGGAAGCTAACGCAAAACAGTTTAAGCAAAGAAAAAGTAGAGCAAAGGAAGTTCAAGTAAAGGAACGTTAAAGCAAAGGAACTTCAAGTAAAGGAAAGCTAAGCAAAGGAAGTTCAAGTAAGGGAATGCTAAGCAAATGAATTTGAAGTAAAGTAAAGCTAAGAGAGCTCAAGTCAAGGTACGTAGTCTCGCACGAAAGCTTCGTTTTTGAAGGCGTCAACTTCCATTTTTGGAGGATGTCTTGCACGAAAGTTTTGTTTTTGAAGTCGCCAACTTTCAGTTTTGGAGGATGTCTCGAACGAAAGCTTCGTTTTTGAAGATGTCAACTTCGACTTTTGGAGAAAGTCTCGCACGAAATGCTTTTTTGTAGATACAGTAGCTGGCTCGAGAAATGTTGTGTTCTGTACTGAACAGCGCGCTGCTCTGACGTTGAAAGCAAGCTCCGTGAAACGGCGGATACAGCTTGCCGCGGGTGCAAGCCCTTGGCTTGCCCCGGGCGCCAGGCCCCTGTGACTGCCGCAACAAAAGTTGCTCATGGTCCGTGCTGGTCGCAGCTTGTGTAACCTGCAACACTGGTGGGTTGCTCCCTGCACTGCTGCTTTCAAGCAGCTCTTCTAATCATTCTCTGTGCACTGATTCTATGGTTTTTTGCAACTTGCGTCAAAGAACAGAAGACAAGAAACACGAAAAATTCACCAGACAAAAATCACCGGACAAAAAAAGGTCAAAAGTCATCAGACACCACCAGACGAAAATAATCAGACAAAGAAAAGCAGACAAAAAAGCAGACAAAAAACACCAGACAAGAATCACCAGACAAAAATCACCAGACAAAAAAACACCAAACAAAACATCCCACGCGAAAAACCATTAGACAAAAAACACCGGACAAGAAACGCCAGAGAAAAAAATCACCACACAAAAAAAGTACCAGACAAAAACCGCCCAGAGCAAATCACCCGACAAAAGACACCAGACAAAAATCCTCAGACGAAAAACAGCAGACCAAAAACACCAGACAATAAACACCATATAAAGATCCCCAATCAAAAAAACACCGGACAACAAAACGCCGGGCAAACCTCACCAGAAAAAAAACCAAGCAAAAAACACCAGATTCCAAACAACAAATATCGGACACAAACATCTAAAACATCAAGGAAAAATCAATGGAAAATTAATCATCAAGAAGTTTGCACGCGCAAGTCAGGGCAATCCCAAAACGACTTATAGGTACTTGCTGGCTTTGAAATTTACAGGTCTTGGTTGTCTTTGGATATATTTGCTCAACCCTTGAAACTTCTGCCCCCGGCTTTCCCGGGTGCTACTGGTAATCATGAATATATACATTTCTTAAAGAATCGCATTTCTAATAAAAACATGGAATTGTGTTGTTATTATCAGAAGTAAAGCATCATTTCTTAACACTTGTTGATATTGTGATCATATGCAGCATACACCTGTGCAGCTGTGACGATTTCCCCTATGCGAAGCACTTTGTTGGTGCGTGTTCTCCGAGCCGTGCGCTGTTCAGAGGACTATATCCTATCGATTCCTTCCTTCGTTCAGGCGTGCCAAGTCTTTGTTGCCTTGGTTCCTCCACTTTTGCACCTGGATTCCAAGGAGCTTTGCGACTATAGTAGCTGGAGTCTGAGGGGCTGGTGCAGAACCGAGCTCTGGTGTAAAATGATGCTGGGAAACCAAGACACGCCAATGGTGGTCATCTCTGCTGCCGACCAAGCTGACTTTGCCAGACCCACCAACTGGGTCGATTGCTTGCCCCATGAAGGGCAGTTCTCCGTTCATGCTGACCGAGCAGTGGTCAATGGAATCTTCGAACAAGCCTTGAACCACCAGCTGAGTTGGCTTGAGCATGAGGCAAGGGGTCAACCATTCTACAAGGTGGGCCCCTGGCAGTTATAAGTTGGCTTATAACCCCTATAACTGGTAGTTAACCCCAGTTAAGTCACTTATAAACTAACTTAGTTCAGTGGTTGGGGGCCCACCTGGAGGAATCCTCAGTCATCCAGTCAGGTGATGTTCAATGTCCCAGGTCAATGGGATGCCAACAGGATATCAATTGGTTGATTAACTGCTTGACCCAGCTCGCCATATAGCTGGTATATCCCCTAGTATTGTTGGTTATCATCCCCTATGATTAACCATAGGTAGTTAACCATTGTTGTTGGTTGGTTACCTGTGAGGCCGACTTGAGTTTGTATCGCTACTTTCTTGCCCGTCGAGAGAATCTCATTGGGGCCTCCAGACCGCAGAGAACGCCTTTGGAGTTTCTGCAGGACTTCGGGTTTTGCTCGCTGCAGCGAGCACGGCGCTGCCGTTTTGGGCCCATGGCGGCGGCAGCGCTGTCAGGTGACGTGGATTTGTTGAAGTCGCTCCTGGAATCAAAGTGTCCTTTGAACCAGCAGCTTCCAGCTATGCCAGAGGTGGGGCCGGGCAGGTGGGGCACGGTATATTGGTGGATCAGCAGCTGCCAATCTACACGGATCTTTTTGGTATTTTGGGTTTTGGGGTTAGTGTAATTTGTCACCATGTATAACAGCACCATCAACATTCCCCAGCTCATTGCTTTCTTGGGCCCTCATGGATTTCTCAATCCGCTGAACTAGTCTTCCTGTGTGGAGGTCTCCCTGGTTGGCACTGATGTGCTTGGCAGCAGACTGTTTTGCTAGAACATGTTCATGATAGGCAAGGCTTCGGACTCTTAAGTTGCCTGCCAACGGTCCCCATAGTCCCAATGGAAATCTTGTTGTGAGCAACTTGTGAAGCTACGTTTGGATCGAAATGGGGCACCACCAGAACAAGCAACAAGACATATGAATTGAATACACATGAATACGGATATCCAGGATTGTACTCCCGAGCCTGATGTTGGCTTCCTGCATACTGCACCCAAGCAACATCTCCATGGTTCTCTTCGATCGCTTGCGATGCTTCACCGCAGGTGGGCTTTCCAGGTGGACTGACTGCCCTACATGTCGTGGTCATGCAAGGTTGGCGTTCCCCGGTCCTCAAAATTCTTCTGGAGGCCAGAGCAGATCCCAGCACAGCTGCTAGCGGGATCCCGCTCTTGGCATGTTGCCGCACCGCCAAGGATGTGGAGTTGTTGGTGACTGGCCGGTGGTTTGATTCACATTTTGCTTACTTTCCCTAGTAATGATTCACAAATGGTTGGTTGACTAATATTTTTTATAGGGGTTGAAACCACCAACGAGGTGAGTTATCGAGCCGATGCTTGCCAAAAAGCTTGGCCTCTGAAAGTGCCAGCTTTGTCCTTGGCAAGCGGAGAGCCCACCAAGCCTGAAGTGATTGCGAAGCTCTTAGAGTATCGAGCTTCCCCAGAAGGTCCGCAAGTGAGCGGTCTCGGCACAGCACAACCATTGGCACTTCTCTGTGTGAATGCCAATTCCAACACCCATGCAAACGCTATTGCGGAGCTGCTCTTGGAAGCACGCGCGGATGTAAACCAAAGGGGCTCAGCAACTGGCTTGTTCTACGGCCTGGAACTTGCCAACCGGGCCTACTTGCAAGTTGCACCGGGTACTTCGGGTCGTTCCTCTTTGATGGAGTTTATTGCAGAATGGAGCACCACCCCCTTGGGAGTCGCCAGCATGCTGGGTCGAAGCCAGCTCGTGCAAAGATTCTTAGATGCCAAGGGAGACGTGAATGTCAAGAATGCTCGTGGCCACACACCACTCCAGCTGGCCAGGCTGGGTTGTCAAAGCCAATCCCGGGTTACCGCTTTGGGGATCCTACTGAATCCCACCATACGAAGACACCCCGGGGCCCTGGTTGAGAGTTGGGCAGCACGGGGACCAGCAGAGTTTAGAAACAGCTGCGCAACTGAAGGCCAGGGACCATTATGAAGAGATATGATGAATCGCCATGAGTGAGCTTCACTTGCAATGATACTTGGACCCAGTAGTGTTGCTTCAGAATTAAACCGTCATGATGCATCATCACCCAGTGGTGATCGAGCCTGCCAGGACTGAACAGGTGAAGCAAATCTTTCAGAGACATCTTGGAACTGCTGACGCTGCTGACGGACTGCCGCAGCTGGAGGACTTGCAGTGGCGGCCAGAGGAATGGGAGGCACCCACGGAGCAGCCACCGGCGATTCAGCCCTCCGAGACCGCGGCAGCATCCAGTCCTGGCTCTACAGTACCCCGAGCGCACCGTTCTTCCCCAGGAAGCAGCGTTGACATGTCGGAGCCGACGATCATCACCGCGGTGTTCTGAGACTTTGTGGGCGTTTCTCAAGCCATTTTGGGGGATCCCCAACTCATCCAATATGTGTCGGTCATGGTAAGAAACCAAGCATTTTTGGGGTACCCGTATGTTGAGAAACACCCATACAGATGCTTCTTGAGAGACGCTTCTGACGGCCTCCCCAGCAACGAATTCTTCTCCAGCCCGTTTGGAACCCACGGCTTTTTGTCCAATGTCCATGGTCGATCTTTGCAAGTGGGGACCACCTCAGTTTCACCCGTCACCACTTTAGTTATCTTTTGCGTAGGATACAGCGCTGAAAAAACGCCAACATTTTGCAGGCTACCAACGTTTGACTGGTTGGTGGTTTGATTCACATGTTTTATTTTCCCCAACGTAATTAATTCTTAACAAATGGTTGGTTGACTTGCGTGTATTTTTCATGACGGGTGGGTGAGCACCACCAATCAGACATGATCATTCTAAGCCATTCTAATCACATACAATCACTATATTGACCACCATCAACCAGTATTAATCACTATTTATAGCAGTTGGTTCAAGCACCAACCAGGTTATTATCAACCATTATATCTAACCATTGTGAACCATAATTAACCACTCGTTGACCATGGGTAGTAGTTCAACCACCATTAACCACTATTATCCATTGTAAACCACTACTATGCATCATTTACCACCATTAACCACTAGGGGTTGCTTCAACCACCCACCGTTGTTGCACAGTTTAGCGACTTCCGTCCGCGTTGCTGTGAGGCCTCGTTCCATTTGGCAGCGCACCACTCTGCGCAGTTTCGCCGGCTTTGGCACCAGGCGCCGGCGCAGGTTTTCCCGGTGAAGGATGCTCCGATCGTGGCAGCCTGAAGCTGGTGATGATTGGTGATGACAGGTGATGATGATCAATGCGTGGTTAATGAAGGGTTAACTTTGTGGGATGATAACCAACAATACCATACAACACTAGTGAATATCATGGTTATTGATGATTGATGATGATTAATGGTGGTGTCGTGTTTTTTGTTTTTTGGAGCAGAGTTGGACTCCACACCCCATGCGATATGTTTTGAGGTGATTTGATATTTATTGACCGTGGCAAAGGCAAAGATCAATTACGCGTGGTTGACGGCGCTGGTTCAGAGAGCCTCGGAAGACTTATTCATTTGGACTGACTCAGTCAAAGCAGCAACCTCATATGGAAGTTTGGTAATTAATTACAATTCATGCCTCATCATGCCCTTCATCGTAGCATTTTGCTCCCTTCCACCCCCCATCCCTCTTCACCCTTCGGTCCGTCCCTAAATGTAAAGATTCCACAAGGAACTCCCAACTCTCAAGCATGTCAAGGAAGGGTGTTCTTGGGAAGGAATTGTTGGGAGATAGCTATCATAATTTGTGATTGATCAGGGCGACTGGTTGAGTCCTGATTCTTCGGTGATGAATTTGTCGCTCTCCCATGGACTCCAAAGACTGGGAATGGTAAACCACTAGGTGGAAGCATCTCCAGACGCCAATCCAGCAGCTAGTTGGATAACAAAGAATCACACATGGCGAGCTGGGTCAATCAGTTAATCATCCAATCAATGGAGGATTCACCAACAATAATAGTGGTAAAACAATGGCTAAGAAGAGGGGAACCAGGGGGACTAAGGGTTTTGACCCATAGCCACATATCAAGTGGTGGTTTCTCAAAAGATGGGACCCAAAAAATGGACGGTCGATTTTTGACAATGGTAAGAAAAGGATGAGTTGGGGGGTCCCCTGTTTTGAGAAACAGCTAAGTATCAATTGATCACTATTATCTAGAATTCTTACACTGCCCGTGATCACTGCGTGAACACAAGTATCCACTGATGGACTGGATACATAAATAATCAGAGGCCGTGATCAATCATTGACGAACCAGAGACGCTCAGTTGGGTGTTTCTCAAGTCATAGGGGTACCCCTAAATCATCCAGCTTTTCAACAATTTCTACTGCTAACCCAACCATAACTTTGGGGGTCCCCAAACTGGCTTGAGAAACCATCAGCCATCGGTTTTGTTGTTGGTTCCTTTGTTGTTAACCACAAGTTAATCCCCTAAAAAACACGATAAAACTGATGGTTTAGCCCCTATAGAAACCATAGATGGTATACCCCTTGTAAAAAAATGAGTGTGACATTGGCTGATTTTCCCAAGGGGAGCCGGCGGCCGCCTTCCATGGCGCTTCCCTCAGCGTAATCCCCGCGTGAAGCCGCCGTGTTTTGCGGGTCAGGTCGAGTGCGAAGCGCTGAGCCTGCAGGTGGGGGTTGCTTCGGATCGGCTGGTGCTTCATGATGGTCTTTCTGAGTGTTTGTGGACGGTTCTTGATGATAAAAGCCATGAGAAGACATGGCTTATAGATGATTTCTAGATGGTTTATAGATGGTTCATAGATGATTTATAGATGGGTTATAGATGGTTTATAGATGGTTCATAGATGGTTTATAGATGGTTTATGGATGGTTTATGGATGGGTCTTGACGCTTTATAGATGGTTTATAGATGGGTCTTGATGGGTCTTGATGGTTAAGAATTGTTAATACAATATATCCAACAAATGGTGGTTAAGGATGGTCACTGATGGTTATTGATGATGGTTTCCGATGGCTAGTAGTGATTTAGAATGGTTGATGACTGTTGATAGTGGTTCATCCTGGTTGGCATGGCCAAGATGACCAATGATCATAGCAGATGGTCAATGATGACGAAGTCATCGTGGTGCAGAATGGTATGCAGATGTCTCGCAGATCTTCTAGACAGCTTGGTCTGATCCCAGGACTTGGGTGAGCTGAGTAGATCCAGGGGGTGGTTCATTTGTTTGACTCGCTTTGCTTAAGCAGCAACCCTCCTTGAGGATCGGCGACCCCAAGCATGATTGCTCGTTAGCCATTGCTCCTGTGCTACTTCCCCACGTGTTTTCACCGTGGCCAGCGAAGGCTGAGTACTACGTTTTTTGTTTGAAGCACCATTTGAATCATAAAGGTTGCTGGTGACACTCATAAAGTTATGTTGAACTACATATGTTTGCCAGCAATCAAATTCAGTTGCTGGTGACATTCATGCGATAGTCAGACACAATCTCTTCTTCGCCCAGACGGGCCAAGTCACCAACCAGCACAGGGAATTCACATGCCAAGAGCTACTCTGCTCATCGGTGGGAACAGCCCGGGGTAGGTCTGACCCACTGCCATATGGTTCATCAACTCATGGTCATCCTGCAATTTACCTGACCGGAAGGCACCATTTTCTATACCATTCCTTGTTGTTGAAGAGCAACATTTCATAGTTGTTTCGGTACGCTTAAAGATCACATAGAGGCTGGTCAACATCATAGGGTCAATGGTTGAATTAATCGTGAACAAGCTGGTTGATGATTGATGATGGTTAAGCAGCTCACCATCTGAAATTAGCCAACAATGATGGTTATATAATGATCATAGATTACATAGTGATGATTAATGATCAACCAACAATAGTCGACATATGGTAGTGTTTCAATATAGGGGACCCACAAATTCATCCAATGTTGGCCATTTATACAAGGTGGGCCCCCAGTAGTTATAGTTGTTGGGTTAAAACCCAACTATAACTGGTAGACCAACTTCTGTTGGGTTAAAACCCCTATATATAACTGGTAGACCAACTTCCGAATGGTTGGGGGCCCACCTTGTAGTAATACCCTCTGGTAAAATAACATGGCTATGGAAAATCTACCATTTTATTGGGAAAACCCTGGGAAAACATCCATTTCTGGTGGATTTTCCATTGCCACGTTAGTTTACCAGAGGGTAGACCAAACAGAACTTTGGTGCTCTCAAGGCGTGGCTAAGACCATCTGATTTCGTGAGATTGGTTGACCCAGGCGCTGGGTCATGCAGAAGCTGAGTGCCACAAGAAAGCCATGGCCAACGTTCATGCTCGAGCCATGGAAGGCGGAGACCTCAAGGGGCCAGGGATATCAAGGGATGTTTGACGGTTCATGTGCTGAGGTTCATAAGCTGGTTCGTGAGCTGGTTTTTTCATTCACCAACTCATGATGCTTTTAAGTGTTTTTTCGGTAGTTTCTGGATATGGCCGTGGGGCTTAAGAACTATGAACTCGAAAACTATTTCTTTGTGGGGTTGATCTGTACTGTTGCGTACGTGAACTGACAACGGGGAATGTGATTTGTTTACTTCGTCCCAATTTGGTTGCCAGTTTGGATGCCATGTGGGTGTTTCCCGAAACCGGGGCCCCCAAAACGGATGCTTTATTACTCAAAACAAGTAACAAAGGATGATACCTGGGGACACCCCCAGCTATTAAGAAATTCCCATGTGAGCAGAACACACTCACTGGTTGGATGACGATCAACGAGCTGATTCACCAGCAACCATCAACCAACACCAGGTACCAGCTTATGAACATCAAGCAGCTTGTCAGCCAGCTTGTCAATCATTACTTAATACCAGTTACCAATCATGAATTAATCATCTTCACTATGGGTTGGCCGTGCTCAATCAGCTTCAACATCCTTTAATATCGGACAAAGCCGCGAGCCACTTTTCACCCTGGATCAGCACAAGTGAGGGCAAACCTGTTGGGGGCTGCTACTGTGGAAACCCGGAAGTCTACCAATCCGCGAGGGTTCTGACCTCTGAAAAATGCGTGAGCAACTGCGTAGCTCAGTGTTTTTGGATAAAATGTTTGTCAATCGATTTTAAGACAACCTGGTACCTAGTAATGTTGGTTTCTGATTAGTGTAACCCCCCTAAAGTAATGAAAATAGATGAAACCAACAGGTAGATACTAATCAGAAACCAACATTACCTAGTAGTTCATTTTCGAGGCAAGAGTGATGGATTCCAACGAATCGTTCGATTCTCTGGACTCGGAGAGATGGATTCCCGCGTGTTATCATCGGCCACCAAGGGATTGACAGTTTTTTGCAAGTAAATCGAGGTCTTGGAAGTGATGCTTTTCCATTAAAGGCAAGGTACCACTGTCGGGCTGTACCATTTTTCGCCACCTTAGAGAATTTTACCTCAAGAAGCAGCATTTTGAGAAGTTTTCTTAGGGCACCTCAATCATGCTGTACCCTCAACGAAGTTTTCTTAGGCAAGCCTTAGAGAAGTTTGCCTCAAACTCCTATAGCCACCTTAGTTGTCGGGCTCACCCCCTAGAGAAGTTTACCTCAAAGTCCTTTCAAAGGTTTGGTTGCCGTTTCTGCAGCCGACTTGAAGCACCAGTGGTGAAACCAGATCTGGGTCCTGGAATTGAGTCTCAGTAGAGCTGGATCAACATGGATGGACTACGCAGCAGTATGCAGCAGTATGCAGCAGTATGCAGCAGTATGCAGCAGTATGCAGCAGTATGCAGCATTCGCGGCTCAGGATGGTTATTAATATTCATCACGAGTCGTTACGTTCCTTGACCTTGCTGGCACTGCAAGGTCACTGTGTGGTTTCAGCGGCAGTTTTTACGAAGGCAATGACTCTTTCTTTGTAAACATGGATGAAATATGTAAATCCCTGCTTACCCTTTGGGATTCTCCTTGGTTTGATGCTGAATAAGCTGTAACGCAAAATGATAATCAACAACCGGGATATGTTTGCAAATCTACAAAAACAAACATCTACACAACATCTACACAGAAAATCCCCTTTTATACTTACACATGCATTCTTATGTCTACACACACATATATCCATTCCACAAGGACCATTTGGAACTTGTCCATTTTTCTCCAAGCGTTGGAACCGTCCGAGCCCGGACGGCCTGGGCTCGCAGGCTACTTGGTGTGGCTTCAAAACCGACGCGAACCGCAGAGGGACCGACAGGGACTCGAGAAGTTGCCGTGCCTTCTGGGGAAGGTGCCCTGCTGACCGAAGGGTCGTTGCGAGTCCTGGCCGTTTTTCACCGGTTCGGGCTGGAACCGTTGAGATCAGAGCTGCGAGAAGCGCTGGTGTGTTTTGTGGTGACTGACATCACCTTTAGTATACCATTGATTGGTTGGTTGGTTGGTTGGTTGGTTGGTTGGTTGGTTGGTTGGTTGGTTGGTTGGTTGCAAGAATTGAAGTTCCAAACTCGATTTAGTCGCGAAGTTCTGGATGGCAATTCCATCCTTGAACTTGAGAAGGGTTCAGAAAGGCGTTCTTATCCCAGTGCCATGCTTGTCTCATGGTCAACCCATACAGGCGGTCGTAATCCACAAGTTTGTTTGATGAACACAGGGGTTATCTTACCATCTTCATTTGGTGGTTTCTCAATAGCTGGGGAACCCCAAAATGGTTGGTTTATTATTGTATATCATCAATATTGGATGATTGAGGGGGTCCCCTATTTTGAGAAACACCCATTTGTCGCATGTTGTCAGCACCAACAACATCAGTATTTCCGCTGGGAATTCCGTGGGAGTCACTTGCCTGTTGAACGGTTACCCTCACAAGCCAAAAACCAGCCCATTTGCACAGAGTGGCGCCCTACCAGCTATCTATCTATCTATCTATCTATCTATCTATCTATCTATCTATCTATCTATCTATCTATCTATCTATCTATCTATCTATCTATCTATCTATCTAATCTAATCTAATCTAATCTAATCTAATCTAATCTAATCTAATCTATCTATCTATCTATCTATCTATCTATCTATCTATCTATCTATCTATCTATCTATCTATCTATCTATCTATCTATCTATCTATCTATCTATCCACCTACCTATCTACCTATCTACCTATCTACCTATCTACCTATCTACCTATCGACCTCTTTCTCTCTCTTGATTAAGAAACACACATGTATCTATAATCTGTACATATGTGCCACCCTGCCCTTGCTTGCAAGTTCGGACGGCTCGAGCTGCCGGGGCGGCGCGCCCCAGCCAGCGCCATGGAGGATCGGCGCAAAGCTTTGAAGCTGGACTTGGGGAACCTCACAGAGAAGAACATGGGTCAGTTGAAGAAGCTGAACACAGACACCTTCCCAGTGAAATACAAGGACCAGTTCTACCTGGACTTAGTGAAGTACTTCGAATATTGTCGACTTGGTTTCTATGCAGATGTTCTGGTTGGCTCCATTTGCTGCCGCTTAGAGGAGCGAGAAGATGGGGGCAAGGCGCTCTACATCATGACCCTGTCGATCCTGAAGCCCTACAGGCAGCGAAGCTTGGCCAGTCAGCTGGTCCAGTGGATCCTGGACAAGGCACAGAGCAAGGAGTGTGTCGAGAAGGATGTCCGAGAGATTTATTTGCACGTGCAAACATCCAACAAGGAAGCACTGCAGTTCTACAAGAAGTTTGGCTTCAAGGTGGTTGAAAAGATTTGTGACTACTATCACAACATTGAGCCACCGGATTGCTACGTGCTGCGGCGCCCCATCAACGGGCATGACCTCGCATGCGAAGTTTTGGACATCGACCAGTGAGGCTTCTCGCGAAGGAAAAGATGCCGATTCCGGGGCTATGGCTGGCTGAGACCCCCCCAAAATTGGATGCTTCCCCACTGAAGTGATCAGCTTTGTGATTCGGTACATTCTTATGAGCCCTACCCATGTGGCAACACACACACACACAGAGACACGTTGATAACTTCTTTATGGATAAGGTTCAAATCTTTGGGACATTTCACCTTGCGGTTTAGGCAACTACCCAGTCTTTGATATCAAAATGGGCAGTTCAAAACTTTCGTTATTTGAGAGCCATTAGATTAATATCAACTGCCCTAGTTCATATTGTCACTTGATCACATTCAACTTCCCTTAATTAAACCATATCACTTTTGTCAACATGAATAGCTAGTGTCTCCTCGTTGACATTGCCGACATTTTTGCTGCTGGGGCTGAGGTCCTGTTGCGAGCATTTGAAAAAATGTGGATAGATATAGGACAAGGCTGCATGTGTTTATCTTTATCTATATGCATGAAAACATATATATATATATATATGTGATGTGACGTGACGTGACGTGATGTGATGTGATGTGATGTAGTGTAGTGTAGTGAAATGTAATGGAATTGAATGGAATGGCATATATTTATGCACGCATGCATGCAAGCACATCAGTACGTTATGTTCGATTAAATTAGGTTATATTATGTATAAACTGGACTGTACTGCGATGTATGTCATTCAATGCAATAGAATGTAGCAATGTAATGTCGTGTCTGCAGTGTCATGTCGTGCGATGCATGAATGAGTGAACATGTAGGTCACTTCCTGGACGGCGAGCTGTAAGCAGAAGAATCATTTTCTGCTGCTTGACAAAGCCAGGGAAGAAGCTCATCATGTCTACCAGTGATTCGCTGTAGCTGATGACTTGGATGCGCCATGTAATTGAGAACAGTCACCATGGTTTCTAGGTAGGGGTGACTTCAACTACTTTACAGGGTTTATGACCATGGTTATAACCCCAGCTACCAAGTATACCTCGAGCTGGTCAGGGTCAGTGATGGAGGACCGATGGTGGGTGGCTGTGATTCAGCAACCATCAGTGGTTGCAACGAGATCAGCTCTTGTAAGCCATCATGAGCCTTGCCTTCAGCAGTGCTTTCGAAGCATTATTTTCAGCAACCTGCAGGTTCCAGGCACCAGTTGTTTTTTGTCAATCATTTCAAATCTTGTAAGCAAAGTTTTGAAAGATAATATCTCTGGTAACCCAAATAATATCTTGTAACCCAAGGTTTATATCACTTCAAAATAATATTATTTCTTTTTAAAAGAATAACCACCAAGCTCACCATCAACCCTCTACCAGCCGTCCGTTACCGCTACGGGCTCGAAAACTTGCAGCTGAGAGCTTCTGCTGACCGCGAGCGACCAAAACATGTGGGGACCGTGCACATCCAAACAGCTACAGCTGCTGGATGAGTTCCCCCTAGCCCAGCGAAGTTCGAAACCAAGAGCTCTAGCTACTTCCGGGCCCATGTTGTAGGCAGTTGTAGGGATAGCTCATGATGATTGGCAATGGTTTTCATTATTCTTGGTTTTTAATCATGATTCAGCAGCTGATTGTTGGGATGTTTATAAGCAACCTTGGCCAACGAGTTGAGCGCTAGGCATGTCTAGGAGCAGTCGGGTTTTCACAACTCACAGGTCTTTGTTGTAGCTTCGTCCCATGACATTCTTTCGACGCCCGGTCCCATGTGGCGTCGCTTTTGGCCTCGTGCTGCCGGGAGTCCCAGCTGGGACATCGCGCGCTCGATGTTGCGAGGTGCCGACCACAAGGTAGCCGCTGATTTAAATCGTGGGAAGCAGCAACCAAGTCGGAGGGATTTTTTTGAGCCACACTAGGGCATCATCCTCCTCGTCGTCATGATGGTCACCCGTCATCAGAAGATTCATCCACCATTGATGGTTGATTCCACCTCATTGTTGGGGAAGTATGCTTATCAAAGACCATCAACCGATTGATGATCCATCATGAAGACGTTGAAATGGGATCTCTGTTGTGAGCGCTCACTATTCTTAATATCAACAAAGATGCGCAAAAAAGATGCACACCACTCAGGATGACAATCAACATATAATTGAGTCCATTTAGGAATTTTGTTTGTGATGTAGTCGTTGCACATGTCTATGATATACATTACATTATGTATGTATAGATATACAAGTGCATATTATGTAAATATACATGGCTTTCGCAATCAACTCAAACCAGCAATAGACTGATCAGCAACGTTCCTGCCGTGGTGCCGAGGCCAGTGCTGGGTGTAGCACTGCCCACGGTTCACACTCCCCTGGGTGTGGCAGAGGGCATTTTGGCTGCTGAGGGCGTTGATGCTTGGTAGAACATGATCCTTTTTGGAGATCATTCATTGTTTTGGTGTCAGTAATTCCTTTCTCAATGGTTCTGAATGACTTGCAGTAGGGCAGAATGACCAAAAAAAATGATCAACAAAGCAGAATGATTAGCAGAGGTAATAACGATGGTCAATACCCGTATCTGAATGACTACTGTACCCGTCATGATATGGCTATTGTTAGATTATTAGTAATGACTCAATGACCAACAATAATGACATGATCAACGATGGTCAACCATGCTTCTCGGTGGATCCTCCCCCCCTTGGTGGTGAGTGATGAAGATCCCGGGCGAAGCTTTTGCTCGGTGGTGGGGAGGAGCTCCAGCACATTCCACCCTCGTTGATTCGTTGGGGAGTCGCGGCTGTAGGATGCACTGTGCAAGCGGTGAAGCACCGTTCGTATGAGAGAATCATCAGAAAACATAGGTTTTTTACACACTCAAAAAACTAAAAACCGGAATCATCAGAAAAAACCGGTCAGAAAACCGTTGTGCCTATTGGATTTGCACCCACGAAAATGCGTGAGCTCTGGGTATGGGAAGGAACAACCAAGATCCCCCACAACTCATCCACGGTCTTGACAAGCGGCTCCAAGTTACCCACGGCTGAGGCAAATGATGGTGAAGATGGGAGCCAACCATGGGGGTGAATAGGGTTGCTAGAAATCCCTAGAACTGGCCAGCTTTTTGATCATTAATCATCCAACGTTTTTCGCATTGCTGGTTTTGGAGAGGTCAAGAGCGATTGGGTGTGGCTGAGCACTTGTTTACAACCCACATCCACCAACCCCTGGACTCACCATTTCTCAGTCTTGCAGACATCACTTTAGAGGGCTTCTCAAAATAGGGGCACCCCCACTTACAGTAACGAACCAGCAATTTTTGGAGGGCCCCCTATGGCTTGAGACCCACGTGAGGATCATGTCTCTCACCAGCTGCGAAGTTCCCAAGGAGCGCTACGGCGGGATCCCCTAC